>LBNU01010498.1:156892-173994 GCA_014162995.1 Artemisia annua
GTTATGCAAGAGGAGTGGGAAGTGGAGTTACATATAAGAGGTATTTTAATCTTCCTCGAAGCAGAAAAGAAACTGATGAAAGACTTGAGTTACATCAAACTCAACTTGATAATAAGGCAGCGAAGAATCAATAGGTTTTAACTTATGGTAGTTGAGAATTTGATTATATATGACATTACAATTGTATATATGTTTGGTTCATTTATATACATTCGAGTTTTATTCAATTTGAAATACAATTGTATATATATTTGCTTTATTTATATACATCTTATTTATATACATTCTGTTTTATATATATACTAGCAGTAGTAACTCTGCTCCAGCAGTACTAATGTAGTACTAGCATTACTAACATTATTGGTCACTCTTTGTTTAATTCGATGTGTGACTAAATATTACAAAATGCCACACAAACTAAAAATTCATGTGACCATTGGATGAACATTAGTCACACAAAACACACATGTCTGCACTTTAAGCATCATATGGTCACACTTATTAACAATTTTGGCCACTGTTTGCTTAATTGTATGTGACTAAATACCCAAAACAAACATGGTTTGTGTGACTAAATATTACAAAAGGCCACACAAACATAAAATTAATGTGGCCATTGAATGATCAATTGTCACACTAAATACAAATTTCTTCACTTTAAAGAGCATATGGTCACACTTATTAACACTTTTGGCCACTTTGTCTTATTGTATGTGACTAACTCCAAAAAAGCAACACCCATTGTGTGACTAAATCATCACAAACGTCACATTTATTGTAAATTCATGTGGCCACAGGACGGGAAATAATCACACATAGTACACATTTACTAGAAAGAATCATCTCAAATGTCACATATATTATTTATGTGGCCAAAGGACGAACAATAGTTACTTTCAAAAAACATTCGTGTGACTATAAGGTGTTTATGGTCACTGATACTGACTAATCCAACAAAACTTGTGCCTAATTTGTCACACATATTCGGGGTTTTGGTCACTCTTTTTCGACGGAAAAGGCCACGAACTCAAAAATGTGACCATATGCCACCTACGGTGGCGGGACCTATAGTGACGCACAACGAAAAAAATGTGTGTGACTATATGCATATCGTCACACATTTTTGGCGTGACCGATACAACTTTTTGTACCAGTGATGTGTTGCTTGATTATATCTTATGCTTGTCTTTACTTTAACATGCTAGGCTAGGTTTCTCTTGTGTTTGCTTAGATCTAATGAAACCTTGCTATTGATTACTTGTTGTTGGTTTCTTATTGATTGTTGTGGGTGGGTGATGTCGATGTTAGGCTTAAGAAAACTGGCTAACCTCCTATACGGTAACTTGCTTGAAAGTCTTAAGGAACATGAATCGAATATGTACTACGATTATATGGTTGTATTTAATACATAAGCGAATTCTAGTGATCCCATGTTAGGAGCTTTTAGTCGGCTCGACATAGGAGTGAAGTAGGAGCTTATAGACTTAGGGAAGATCGTACACGGCCCTACGATTGGTTTAAAGGAATATAACCCGTCATCCACACAATTGTAACAAACCAATTAACTGGTAAAAGATAGCTAGGGAGCAAGGAAATCTAAGTAAACACACTTTCTCCATATAAGTTTCACAACAAATTTACTGTTCTTGTTATTTTATTTTAATTGCATTAGTAGATATTTGGGTTAGTTGATTAGCAACTAATTCCGCCCACTCTTCCAAATACCCAAGATTTTACTTGCTTTCATAAAACATAAAAAAATATAAAAAGAATCCTCCCTNCTAAGTAAACACACTTTCTCCATATAAGTTTCACAACAAATTTACTGTTCTTGTTATTTTATTTTAATTGCATTAGTAGATATTTGGGTTAGTTGATTAGCAACTAATTCCGCCCACTCTTCCAAATACCCAAGATTTTACTTGCTTTCATAAAACATAAAAAAATATAAAAAGAATCCTCCCTCAACCCTTAGACCTAAATTAGAGTAGTTTTCAATCCTAACGACACTATTCCCTGAGAGAACGATCAATCCCCCGATACTTGCCACTTCACTATACTACATCGGTCAGGTACACTGCCTGGTGGGGGTTGTAAGCTTCTCAAGATCCTTTAAGAGGTAAAACCTATTGCGAAGGTTGCAAAACCCACGCATCAAGTATCCTTATGAGACAGCTCTCAACAAGGACTTGGGTTTGAAATCGAAACCCAATCGAGTTAGAGTCTATATGTCTAAGGCATCGGGGTTCTAATATTTCTAAGGGTTATGATAGTATAAGGGTTTAAGGTGGGTTATAACAAGTACTTACTTGTTATATTTTTATGGGTTATTCCTAAAGTTCCTAGGGGTTTTACTAGGTTTAGGATGGCCTAAAGTATTCAAGGGAAAGGTTACCTAATTCTAGGTTGACTAGGTTATCCTAGTTTTTGAGGGACACCAGGAAGTATCAATAAGGTATACCTAAGTCTTATTATTTCTTTCTTATCTTACATATCTTAAAGGTATTACTATACTTAACCATTCTAATGCATGATTCTTAAGGCATACTACTTAAAGGTTTCTCCCAAGGTTTTTCCTATATCTAAGGGTTTATAGTTTTTCCTAAATTTGATTGATAACTTTCCTCGTCATCATCAATCATCTTTTCTAACGTACGGATTCTAAAACGGGCAAAGGCTATCTTATGGTGGTATGTTACTTGATTCTTTTGTAATTTTCCTATCCTAAAATAGGCTTGCGCTAAGGTATTTCTTAAATCACTATAGTCGGGTCGGGTTCCTAAGTTATTATCATGACCTTCTTCTATCTTCCTAATAAGGTCAAGAAAAACTTCATCTAGATTATTTAAAATTTCTTCTACCTGATTTTCCTGGTTTTCTAAGGTTGTCTTAATGGGATTTTCTCTGAATTCAAATTTCCAAGATGAAGTGGGAAGGTCTACTAAATAGGGTGTAGGTGCTGTAGTATAGGGTTGCCTAGATTCATATCTAGGGTTATAGGCAGGGATGGGTATTCTAGGCATGTAAGGTGTTCTAGGGAGAAAGAAACCATGTGGTTCTAACCTAGGTATGGGAAAAGGTGGGTGTAGGATAGTGTTTGGGGGAGTGATAGGTGATTCCTTAGCATAAAAATCTCTTATATGTTTTAGGTGTGGGTCATCTATAAAATATGTAAAACCAAAGGGTGACGGCATATATATACTATTCCTAGGGCTATTCGGGGAATCGGAGAAAAGATTCTTAAGGCTAAAATCCGAATCATTCGGAGGGGAATGAGCATTCTCCGTATGTATTCCGAATGGGGTAATACTAGAGTAGTGGGGAGCAGGCATATCTATCTAATGATGCAGAAATGAATATATGCTCAAGTAATAGTCAAGTAATACCTAGTATGCAGGTCTAATGCACGTATGGCTCTGGAAATAGGCATTGGGGAGTGAAGTGGCACAAAGGACTTTCTCATATATTGGGGTAAATAGTTGTAGCTTAGGTTTTGACCTTGTTCTCTACAACTGAAGCTCTGATACCAATCTGTAACACCCCCATTTTTACGTTTCGCAGCGGATTTAGAGTTGGGGTATTACCTCATGGAATCACAGTTACAGTAATAGAAAACGACTAGAAAAGAGACGTTTTTTATAGAATGATTTATCATTCAATAAAATCATCAAAGTTTTATAAAAGGAGGTCTCCAAAGTTTATATTTGTTTTGAAACTTGAATGATAACTGAGTGAAAAGTTCTGCAAGCTTTGTACCACCCCATGCCATAATTTCCACAGAGCTTTGTTACCTAGGATACATGCTTAAAAGTCAACACTAGGTGTTGAGTGAGAGTCATAGGTTTAGGATGTGGGTGAATACAAGTTCCCTGGGTTCAGATGTTGCACGCATCTGGAAAAGTGTATGTATGTGATAATTGTAATGCATGCACAATTATCAAGGGTAGGTATGTTGCACTAAGCTCATTAAACCGCACTGACAGTCCTGGTCATGGGGGCTGCAGACCCAACCATGAGGGAACAAGTAGGATAACTTGCCAAAGTTAATCCTTTAGGGTTTCAAGTATAGTACTTATTGGTTACCCGACTGAGGTAAACCAACGGGAGTTGTCAAACTCCAATAGATCTATCAACTATACCCGCGTTCACTTGCGTAAAACCCGTAAGTAATTATGGCTCATGAATTTTAGTTATGTAATGGTGGCAGAAATAGCATCACTCGTGCAACAACCAAAGAAAAAGACTTGTATTCGGTTTTTAAAGCAAGTAGCATGTATCCCCCTCACAGGTTTGTAAGGCATTTAGAAAGCGTGATTGATTTCAAAGTGACTAAAGGTCTAGGCTGCTTACTCACATATCTTAAGGTCTATTATTGTTGTGTAGGTATGTCGAGCTCTAGTTTTTTTGTTTTAGGTTTATTAAGTATTTTATCTTAGGATTCTTAGATATAATATAACACCGTTCAGGCCATTATAATCCAGAAGTATAACTCCTCATATGAAGCTCCCTACTATTGTATTATGCTGCCAACATAATACCGTTCGGGCCATCATAATTCAGAAGTATATAACTCCTCACACGAAGTTCCTTACTATTGAGTTATATTGTTATTAGAGTTTTAGTTATAACATAACACTGTTCGGGCCATCATAATTCAGAAGTATATGCAATAATCGTTTGAGGAGCCAGGGCACTTTAAATCGTAAACCCAGCAAACTCGTCAAAACGAAATATCCACATAGTACTCCTCACATGAAGCTCCCTAGTATTGTGTTATGTTCTAACTTAAAAATAGGTTTGCTATATATATGAAAATAGTTTACTTTATAACCTTCAAGTTTAATATATTTACGAAATCTACCCTATATTTATAATACTTATATTACTTAGGTTTATAACTATCTATACGTCACATATTTAGTCCCTATACTTCTATATTTTGAGAAAATGACATCTATGACCCTTGGACTTTATAAGTTCTCAAAATTTACTGTTTATACCCTTAACTTTCTAACTTTTTATCCTAAGGTTATATATCTTTGCAAAAATGGTCCTTATACTTATTACTTCTAGGAAATGTCAAAAATATTCCCTAAACTTTGTATTTTCAGAAAGTTACCATATATAGCCCTATGCATGGAAAGTTTTGCAAAACTAGTCCTAATTCCATGCAAACTATATTTTTATGAAACAAAAAGGTTTCCTAGCTTATGGTTAGCTAATATAAGCTTAACTAAGTTACCTAAACTATCTTATAGCTTATGAAAAGGGCTTATAGTATAAAAATAGCAATTCGACTCATTTTAGAGTTTTAGAAAGGTAACGAGCTAGTTCTAGTGATCAAGGCTTAGGCAAGGGGTTCTAAGGGATCTAAAGCATCCTATAACTATCCTAGGATAGATCTAAAGTAAAAGAAACTAGAAATGGAAGCTTACTTGGCTAGGTGAGGGTTAACGAGGGACTAGGGTTTAGGGTTTTCTCGATGGAAAAAAGACTCGACAAGGCTTCAAGGTCTATACCACTTGTCTTCTAGGGCTACTTGGGACTCACTACTACTACTAGGACCAGAAGATTTAAGGAGGAAAGAAGAGAAGAGGGGTGAAAAAAATGAAGGGGAATCGGGGTATTTATAGGCTCGATGGCCTTGGTGCCCAAGAAAACGGAAGGAGGAGGTCTCGAGGGGGGGGAGATGAGTAAGCAAGGCTAGTAGCTAACTAGGAGGAGTTAGTGAGAAGGTAGAGGGCGGTATAGAAGCGGTTAGGGTTCATGTGGAGGAGATGAAGCCGTGGAGTCGGTTTAGGGGAAGGAGGTGACGAGTAGGTGATGGAGGTGGGTGCTAGGGTGCTAGGTTAAGCCTAAGGTAGTGTGTAAGCTGCTAGGTAAGGTGCTTGAGGTGCTAGAGGTGCTTAGGTTACTTAGTTTTAGGTTTAGGGTTTAGTTATAGCCTAATCTTGCTTAGTGGGTGATTAGGGTTTATCTTAGGGCTTAGTGCCTAGATTAGAGTCCTATGAGTGTTTAGTGACTAATCATAAGTCCTAAGAAGCTTATACTAAGTGGTGGTAGCTTATGGGAAAGATATGGGAAGGTTTGACCTAGTTTCCGGGAAGTTATAACCTAGTTATGGTCTTGTGCTTAAGGGGCTCGTACCTAAGCTCTAAGGGATTGTACTAGAGTCTAAGGGTGCTAAAGTATCCTAATCAAGTTAAGGTATCTTATTCATAAGCCTTGAACACTTTCAAACTAGTTCAGATAAGCAATTAGGGTTTTATAGTCATATAGACCTAACTAGGGCTTAATTAGTGTTAGATTAGGGTTGTGTGATGAGATTAGTGTGTTAAATTAGTAATTTACTTAGTGTGGTGTTATTGTAATCCTATGCTTGACATACCAGGAGTTTATAGGGTGTGTAGGTAAAGATATTTAGCTTGTATGGATACGTGAGTAGGTCTAGAGAGTCACTTATGTAATGATATGCATGCAAAAAGCAAAATTTTACCTGTGAAAATACCTACTATAGGTATTTGTAATGGGAATGATAGTGATGAGATTTTGTGGGTTGCTACAGCACGCGAGGGTAATTTCGTCAGAATCTCTTTTTTCGTCCTCTTCCTCTCTGCTTGTCACAGTGCATGTTACTGTAGCACTTGTACTTTTTTAGTACTTTTTATATTATTTTTCACCATTAGTCCATTTTGTCTTTTTTTTCTTTTTTTTTGTACTTTTTTTATGTACTTTGCACTCCTTTATTTATTTCACTGACTTTTTGAGAGTTAAAATATTAGAGCTTTATATACGACATATTTTTGAACTATCTCACATATATACTTAGTTTTTGAAGCTAACATTATTCCTTCTCAAATGTCTAAAGGTAAAGCATTTTCTTATGTTTGTATCCTTCATTTTAAGTTAATATAAGTTACTTATAAATCTAATAATTTGTTTAAACCCTTTATGCAAGCAGAATCTTCTAAAGATGTGTTGGTGGTAGTAGAGGAAACAGATTGTTTAAAAGAGGTGGTGGTGGTGGAGGACAAAATTGATGAAACAGAAGAGGAAGAGAGTTACCAACAAGTTTATTATGAATACAACACAGAACTTTATGGGAATGGGAATGGTGAAGGATTTGTTAGTGAGGAACAGGCATGGCAACGCCAATTAGATGAAGAGGCATTAAGAGAAGTACTAGCAGAAGAAGCAAGGGCTATAAAATGGGAGGAAGAACAAGTGAAGAAACAAATAGAGTATGAGAATATGTTGGCTGAAATGGGTATCAATCTGTATACTAGTGATACAGATTCAGAGTATTATACAGATTAATATGTATTTGTATTTTCAATAAGTATCATTGTTCAAAATTTTCATTTATGTTGTGTTGCTAATGTGTTAAATAACAAGTACAGTGTTACCTGAAACTTCAACAAAGAAGAAGATACAAGATTTGTCATCAAAAACCGTATACGTATTCTAAAAAAATACAATAAATACATTAATGTACTATACGAGTAGTACACGGTCAAGTTTTGTTAATAAAAAAATAAAAAAAAGTACAAGACACATGTATGACAAGACGCGCACGTGGTCTGATGGTTTTACTGCAAAGCCTGCAAGGCTTCCTTGAGACGCTTCTCCAAGTGGCAATAAGTCAAAACAACTCATTAAAGAAAGACCACAAAAGTAAGACACGTGTACACTAATAGATTTTCTAGATTTTGTTTTAAACTAGATAGGTTAGATTGCAAATAGGGATATTTGATAGTTTATGAAATTACACCGCTAGTCCAAAGTATTTTACACACAACACTCGTAACATACACGTGTCAGTTTGATACTTTACTTGTCACATTTTAGTTTGTTTATAAGTTTGGGGACTAAAGAGGAAATAGTACACAGAGTGTAATGATGTACAATGGTCATATCAAATAAGTATAGCCGTAAATCTGAATTTCGTATCTCTATGTAATGTCAGACGACTTATTGTAATGGGAGTATTAAGAGGGATTCCTTTCCTTTATATAACACTTTACATTTTCGTTATCCACACACTTGACACATTCACACACACTTTACATAAAAAGTCTCTCATACTCACTCTTATTTAAGCCTAAATAACAAAACCCTAAATACAAAACTCAACAATCAACAAAATGGCACCAGAAAGGGTTAGAGCTTACAACCTTCTTAATGAGCTGCAGCAGCATCAGGTTCTTACGATTTGAAAGAACAAATGCTAGTGAAACTGCAGAGGGACATCGAGCATGCATATCGGCGTAGGTCAGATCTGCTGACCCAGTGTTCCAACATTTTAGCAGACTCTAGCAAAAGGCAAGAGTACATTGCTGAAATGGAAATGCTGCAAGAATCTGAAACTGCACAGCTGTGCATTGCATTTGAGAGGTTGATGATCAGAGACGAGCTTGCACGCTGCCGGGCTATCATGGAACAGGTCGAGACAACCAGGGTCTCCATCGACAAAATGCAAACGTTCAGGTCCATGCTCCAAAGAATGTAGCATTTTGGTTGTTGTTGACCACTTACTTTGCGATGGTTTTACTTATTATGTTTTCAGGTTATTATTAATGGTATTTTGTGTAATTATTCTGAACTTATTTAGTAAGTTTGATGTTTTTTTGCTAAGAAGCATATATGTTTATTTATTTTTAAGTTTTATCTATCTTAGTTGTGGTTGTATCTATTTTAGTGTGTAGGGTTTTTTTTTTTATGGTATTTGTGTTGAACTATAAATTATCCACTACCCATGCAACGAGTAACCATGCAACAAACAAGTGATAACTATACAATCTTCTAGAAGGATATGGTCTAAAGTGGAAATGAAAAAAAAATAGGTAATAAACCTGAGTAACCCCCACCACAAATTTGGAATTCACGTGTCTATATATTTGCAACATTATCCCTCACCTAATGTCATTTTATACCTCTATTTTATCACTTTCTTCCTCTGCTTTGCCTCACATTTATCATCCAATATGTCCAAGGGTAAAACAGTTCACTTGCAAACTAATGTTGATGATTGGGAATGGTCACAAAAGGTACTAAGAGATGTAATATTTCCTGAGATTTATGAGAGATATGGCCCAAATGCTCCACCAAATTTGAAATTGCCTACTGAAACTCTGGAACAGTTAAGAAGAGAAGTATACGAGGAGGGGCAAGTACAACATTCAAAATCAAGTGGTAATGATATGAAAAATGTTGAGGGTGTTAGTATGAAATGGCAATACCATAATGATGAACCAAAGAATATGGGTTTTGTGATGAACAGTTATTTGTTGTTGTTTTAATCACATTTAATGACAAGTTGGTTGATGTATACCGTGGCATGTATGTATATAATCCCATTAAGTTTGTTAACTGCAGTTTTTTAATATATAATTCGCACATTTAATAGTTATTGTTTGTACCTATATATTTACTAAATTATTTTTTGGGTTTGTAAAAGTACAATAGGTGTATAAATTTGAGGGACCAATGATGTAAATATATCAACTTGTGACATATTGATATGATAGGGTGCATGGAGAAGTAAATGATATGATTATTATTCCAGTTTTGAGTGTCTCGATGACAACTTACTCATTTTACCTCCTTTTTGTATCTCCTAGTTAAGTAACCCTCCTTGATAATAAGCATATATTACCTTACTAAAAAAAACCTACATCTTAAATACCACCCACTAATTTTATCATGCCTAGCAACAAACCTATTTGTGATGAACTAGCAAAAAAGGCAAATTCAAGATCAGTGAAAGATATGATGTTGATCCACTATCAAAGAGAGTTTAAAGCCACATTTATTGATCATCATGTGCTTAATGGGAAAGTCACAGAGGTTAGTCAGGGGATTAATCTAAGAGCCAAACTAATTAAGGAGTTGCAACAGCTTTCTGGTTCTGATTCATCTCTTCAGTCCATTACTGATCTCCGTAGGATGCAACATGAAGACCTTATGGAGGGGTCAAGGTTGATGCTATGTGTTGCACAGAAGCTTGCTCGTCTTCATGATTTGACCACTTTTATCAAGAAGCTTCAAGCCATGGAGGATTAATGTAGTAACCTTGTGATGATTACTTTTGTTATCTTTTGTTTATCTCCTTTTATGTACCTTCATGTTTGAACTCTTTTAAGTATTTGTTGTGTTGTGAAACTAAGTTGTTATCTTTTCTATTTAAATTTGTCCATGTGCTTTACCTTAATTTTATCCCATTAAACTAACAGTAACATTAAACATATATGTTCATTAAACATTAAACATTAAACATTAAACATTAACAATGTAGAAATAAAAATACACAAAATATTGTTCCACAAACATCATCAACAACAAGAGTACAATTAAAAATAGATAACATTATTTTTGCCCAACTTCAACCCTTGAGGACCCTTTTTAGCTTTTCTTTTTCCAACACTTATCTGACCAATAGCTGGAAGGCCTATAACGCAATTGGTTATTCTTGGGGCTCTTGGACTTGAAATCTTTGACAAGGCTCGTTTCTTCACTTGAGCATGGCCTTTTGCATCGTTACTCTCATCAAAAGAACTTGATGAATCCTCAGTTGGCAAATACCATGAGAGCATCTTAGGTTTAGAAGTGGAACCTTTATTTTTTTTTGAAACAACTGATTGGAATTTTTTTCCCCCATGTTTTAGGAGGTCTCTTCTTTACCACATAACTAAAAGGTTTTTTAAGGGTATCCTCATAAAACTCAAGGCTGGAATCAGAATCAATAACTATCACCTCATTTTGTTTCTGTGGTTCCTTTGCCTTCTTGCCCCTTCCAAAAACTTCATCAAGTTTAGCAATGGCCTCTGCCTCCATGGCCATTTTTGTCTCTTTTACCTTCTTTAAACTACCAACATGACTTCAAGCTTTGATACCCTCTTGCTAAGTTTAGCTATGGCTTCTAGAGTTTCTAGTCCATTATCTACAACGAGGTGAACAAAAATGAAGTCTCCACACTAAATACACACATAATTAACAAAAATAAATAAATAAATAATAAAAACACAAATACACTAACCATTACCAAGAGCATCATGTTGATTGTTCTCCCTTTTTCACAAGTCTTCTAGAATCACCTCAAACGTCTCCTCCTTATCATACCATTTATTTCCATATTTGGTCATGACATAGTCAACCATATCATCATTTACCACCATCTTACTAAAATCCATTTTTTTTAAGAACAAGATGCCATTGAATGAGTTAATTGGATGAGGGTGTGTGTTGTTTGTTGGTTGAGTAGATACTTGTAGGTTAATAAGTGATAAGTGATAAATATGGTTTGGGAAAATAAAAAGTGTCATCAATATCTGTTTTACCTACGTTCCTAGTAAATTACACCGTTAGTCCCTATACTACTTTAGTCAATATGTCACTCATCCGTGTGTCTTTTCCAAGAAATAAAAAAGCTTCAATTGCCTAACGCTTCTTGGCTATAAATTGGACCACTTGTAGACACAAAATTCATTCCACTACTTCATCTTTACATTACCAACAACCAACAATGGCATGAAACCCTAGAGTGAATGCGCAAGAAGAAACCTTTGAAGACCAAGTCCGAAGGTTTTGTGAGCACAGTTCCAACATACATAAGCAAAGTTTTAAAGAGTTTGAAGCAAGAGAAGCAAAAGCAAAAGCAGCAAAGGAAAAAGCTCGTAAGGACAAAGCTGCTAAGCGAAAAACCATGTCTAAATGGAAGAAGCTTTTGGCAAACAAAAAATAAAAACTTGTGGAGGATGAAAAGGAAGAGTCATCCGATGATGACTTCTATTACGATTATGACAACCTACACTTGTCATTTAATTCGGAGAAATCCCTCAAGTTTCATTTGTAGTTTGTTTCCAGTTTTTATCTTTTTCCATTTGCAGATGATTTTAATGTTAATGTAATGTTGCTTTTGTCTTCTTAATGGAATGCTAAGTTTATTTTCTGTTAATGTTTTGTCTAATTTGATTTCAATTCTTGAATCTTTTTCCATATCGATACTATCTTGATCTTTATTCAATTCCCTTTTTTTTATGAACGCGTCAATCTAAAACACACTAAGTATTGATAAGTTAATAAGAAACAATAAATCAAGATTTTCATATCATCTCATGCAAATGAAGGTTGTAGTCAAAATTGAAACTTATGCAACAAAAGTTTTTCACTACTGGAAAACATTTTCACAAAATCTTCTAGTGTAAACCTGTTTGACGATTTTGCAAAAACATAGTCAAATAATCAAAAATTTGAAATATACTCATGCTGGGATTCGAACCCTGGCTACCCAGCTCACCACATACACAAACAATACCACTGCGCCCTAGGGACTTCTGATACATACGTTGCATAATTTAATCTTTATACAACCTTCTTTTTTTAAGGTTATTAAACGGTTGAAGCTATTTAGCAGCTTATTGGGGACTTTATCAAACTTTTTACATTTCTCCTATCTAACATTAACATAAACTTTTCTGTTAATTTTTTTTAATGTCATATGATATTTTTCTTTATCTTATTTCATTAAAATAGTAATGAAATCATAAAAATTACAAAAACAATCAAAAAAATGTCATTATTTTTCGTGTAGCTTTCTTTTAATAACTACAAAATTCAATTACAAAAGCATAAAATAATAATAAAAAACAATCAAATAAGCATACATGAACAACATAATGTAACATAGTCACCACAAACATAATAGTAAATTACACCGTTGGTCCCAAGATCAAGTAAGGTTTTCTATCATTTCGTTTGGGTTACCACTGCCATTACCAACAAATGTATCTTTAAAGAAAACCTTAACCACGTTTCTCATTGTAATGTTAAGGTAATGGCTTGATGATTTAGGCGAAAAAACTGAAACGTTAGCAATAACCAAAACAGCTCCAACGCTAATATTGTTTCCATAACTTGGACCCCCTCATCAAAGATTTTGTGATGTATTGAACCACCTATTGTACCTGAGAGGTCTTTAAGAGTAACCGTAAGATCTCCAAGCACATTCGGAGTACAAGACTTGACTATTGCAATAACTTGTTTAAGTTTACCCTTATTGAGATTCCTCTTTATATCTCCTAAACACCCACTGACAATGCCACCATTATTTTTCACTTACTCAATCGCGCTAAGCCATGGACCACGATTAAAATCCTCATCCACGCCCACATCCTCAACTATTTTCTTAATATACTCTTGTGTCGACAATACAGACTCAACCCCACCTTCTTGAATATCCGATTGTTTACGGAGTTTCGCTGCTTGAATAATACCCGCAGGACCGAGTATTATCTTAACATGCTTAATTTCCTCTAAATTAGCAACATCGACGTTTTGGGTGGTGCTTGTGTCCACATGTACCTGCGTGTTGAGGGGAGGCAGGGAAGGAGTTAATTGTAGATCTGAATCATCGATATCAAGTAATTCTACCTGGTCGTCATTTGAGGGTGAATTCATGATGTAGTTATGAGTGTGTGTGTGTGTGTGTGTGTGTCTTGGTTTATTTCCAACTCAATTATATGAAAATGGAGACACAATATATACACACGTGAGATACATAAAGTACAATACAAAAAAAAGTACAAAAAAAAGACAAAATGGACTAATGGTAAAAAATAATATTAAAAGTACAAAAAAGTGCAAGTGCTACAGTAAAATGTACACTCACATGCACAGAGGAAAGGGACAAAAAAAGAGATTCTAACGAAATTGCCCTCGCGTGCCATGCACATGAGGACCAACTTAACGAGAAATTTAACGACCGTCAGGATTTTGGACTCGCGGCGTAATAAAAACTTGATTTTGGATGAAAAAGGAAAATATCTGCGTTTTGGATGTCGTGTGAAATCTGGGGAAAGTATAGGGATGACAGTGTAATTTACTCTTTTTAAAAACTTTGTCTGTCATCTATGCACAGCTATGGTTTCTGTGGAAACTACCGTGCTCTATTGGAGTTATCGCGGACCGTAATATGCCTTCTTTTGTATATAGATTTATATAGTATAAGAATATAATAAGCTACCTCAAGAAGTCCGAATAGTTGTACTAATTTCTTTGCTAAGCTTCCTCAAGAAGTCCGAAATTAAAAGTTCAGTTCCCATATAAGAAAAAAAAAAAAAAATGTTCGATACCCAGAAAGTATTTTTTGGAAAAATATAATGCTTTTTAAAGTTATTATCCCTAAAAGAATACTCTGTAGAACACTCTTAAAGAAATAATTAAAATTAGATATACGGTTGCTGATTAATAGATGGAACAACGATTAATTGTACAAAATCAATTAAAGAATTTTATCGCGAATAACAAATTAGCAGGTGTCTAAAATCTAAATGGTGTTTAATATGTCGTATCTAATTAACATGAACTTTACATGCACATTCTTCGCCATTCTTTAGAACCTTAATTTTATACATTAGTACGAGTCGCCAATAGTTGTGTTGGAGCAGCCACACCACCGACACGACCTGCAAGCTTCCTGGAACCAATACAAGGATTACCACTATTTCCCGTATTAGTGCAACCGTTCCCTGGTGGTCTCGCCGGGCCTTGTGGTAGAGATGATAATAAAAGATTTTGCGTGTTAATCCAAAGCTTTTCAAGCTCACCACCAAAGGGTCTACTAGCTACATTACACTCGAAACTCATGAATAACAAAACTAGTGATGCAACTATAGCTAAACTTATGGTTCCTTGTCTCATGATGTGCGTATCTTGTGTATCTTGGAACGTAAGAAACAATAAAATGATAAAAACGAGTTGTGTATAAGAGAGAAAAGGGTAAAATCTTAAGGGTTTTGATGAATGATCTGCATGAAGGATTATGACTTATTTATAAGTTATGTTGGTGACCAGTTTGTTTAATTTTGACTTGAATATTTCTTGTTTCTTTAGGGTGGCTACTGGTTATTATATTCTAATTAAGGTTTTGAAGATTGAATATGGAATTTATGATGTGACAGTCAACATATAAGGGTTTGACTGTCACAATCTATCTGCGAATTTGTAACCATAAAGATATGTATTAAATATCATAATCAATCCATGGTGTTATTAATTTGATCTTGTATGCCAAGCATTTACGCGACATGCATATACTACTAGGTGCCTTGATCGATAGGGTAAGTTCTTCTTGTATTTTGTTCAAGCGTGCTCAGTCTGATTTTCAAATCACTATCTTTAGGGTAAGTTCAACAAAAGAAAAAGATAAGTGTTAACTTTTGAGGATTATGAAGTTAATTATTACTGTAAAACTTTAAAAGTGAGTTTGTTTGGCCAATAAGCTCAAATTAACATATATGCTTTAAACAGTGAGTTTTTTGGCTTTTCATAAACAAATAAACTCTTGATAATCATTGTGAGACTAACTAGAATAGTTTATTATATTTCATTAATGGCGTACTGAACGCATTAACAAGTCATATATTAACTACGATTGAATGTGACTTTTACTCTATTACCACAGCATGATATCAATTCAACGTAATCCCATAGCTTAACAAGCTCTACTCAAGTTGGGAAATTACTTTTTCAGAAAGATACTTGGGAAAGAGGGTGATCTGCAGTCTCTTTCGTGATCGTTTAAAACTTTAATATATACCACTCAAATATATAACTATTAATGATATACGTAGTACTATATTTTTGTTGTTATAGTAGAAAATAAAAATCTATACTACTTATAATAGAGGAATGCACTTCCCTCCTCTTTAATATTTTAAGACCACAATTAATACAATTTTAAACAAATACAACCTTAGAAGCATTATTTACAAGTATCTAAAGCACATATAAAACTAAAAACACACTATTCATATATTACAATTAATACATTATTAAAAACACCCCTTCATTCAAAATTACAAATGAAAAAGGATAATTTACAAGTAGTTGAAGCACAAATAAAACAAAAAAACACTATTAATACGTATACAATTAATACACAATTTAATTCACCCCTTTACCGAAATATACAACTATTTAACCACAATGTACAATCTAATTAAGCTTCCAAAACATAAATCTGAATCAAGCAGCATAAAACAAAATAACATTTGTTCGTCGAAAAATTTAATCACAGGGTACCCGCCGCCGCATCGCGCGGGTACCCTGCTATATATTCAAAAACAGAATTCAAGACCTAACTAGACTAGGTCTTACAGTGTTTTCCTTCAAATTCACGACACGTCTTTGAAACTGTCACATGCACCATAAGATAAATGAAACTCGTACATCAGTTGCAACAAAGCATTAAAATGCATTAAGACATGTTGTACGTGTACATACGTTAGCCTCCACTTTACTTTCTATACATCAATTTTTTCAATTTAGCTTGTTCTATAGTGATATATCATTAGAAGCCTTAATTAAATGAACTCAATTGCTTCCTTTATAAACAAGCAAGTAATCGTTCATTGCGGTGACAGGTACTCTGTAATAAATTACTCCCTCCGTCCCATATTAAATGTTCACAATGGAATCTTTGGATGTCCCAAATTAAGTGTCAATATTCTATTTCAACCAATGAGATGAGACTTTAGTGGGTAAAAATGATATTTGATTGGTGGAGAGTGTAGTTAGTGGAATTTTCTAAAACTTTGTGCATGATGTAAGCGGAAACTTAATATGGGACGGAGGGAGTAATATTTTGAGACATGTTTTTCATTTTACGTTTTCTGATGCGTGGTTTTGCAACCTTGCAATAGGTTTTACCTCTCAAGGGATCTTGAGAACCTTGCAATCCCCACCAGGCAGTGTACCTGACCGATGTAGTATAGTGAAGTGGCAAGTACCGGGGGATTGATCGTTCAACTCAAAGAATAGTGTTCGTTAGGATTGAAATTTATCTACTAGGTCTAGAGGTGAGGGATGATTCTTTTTGTATTTTTATATTTTATGGAAAGCAAGTAAAAATCTCGGGTTTTGGAAGGACGCCAAAAGTTCCTTATAGAACCACATTTTACCAAAGAACCAAATATTTAATCTCATCCATCCATCCCTTTTACCATCCACGGTGCACATAAATCCCACCTTTTTTTCTTTTTTTCTTTTTTTTTTTTTTATTAATGTAGGGGCAATGTGGTCAATTCCCCTTACTAATAACTCCT
>LBNU01010498.1:181275-193840 GCA_014162995.1 Artemisia annua
CTACATCCCTACCACAATAAACTAATAACTGCTTCCAATCATTTCTTTCAAACCACAGTTGATACCCATTGTGGACACCATAATTGGCTAAAGCAAGTTTTAGTTGTTCATTTGACTCAAATCTCATACCTAGTACAGGTTCCATCTTATCCCAATCCTGTGTAGGATCATGCCTAGGATAAATAATATGTGGTTTAACTTTGTACTTAGGATCTATAGGATCAGGGTCATCTAAAACTTCTATCTCATTTACATTCACTGGTTCATCAATGAAACCCTTAAACTCACCACTATTAGAGCACAATTTATTAAGAAATGGGTCTTTTGTAGACACATTCTTAATTTCAATATTTTCATCACCTTCATGAAAAAATTCTACATCACCTAAGTCTTCCTCTTCATCACTAGAACAATAATAATCACTAGACTCATATCCCTGATCTGTGTTTACATTTTCAGTGTGGTTCCTACATTCTAAAGCATCTTCATCAAGATGTTCAGCATACAAATCAACAACCCATTTTGATTCATAAGCACATGTTAAAAAGGCCTGAACATCAGCATCATTGGTAATCTCCTTAATACCTATCCGTAATGGGGTTCCTACTTTGCAATAATAAAGTCTCCTAAGGGGAGCATGGACTAAATGCCTAACTACATCAAATAGTTGAGCATATGACATACCTTCAAAGTTAATGTCCGTAATTTGCTTCTCATCGTAATTCATATAAGCAAATGGTTTGATTGTAAATAGCCCCTCATGTTTTAGATTGACTGTGAAAGGTCGTTTCTTGTCGGGTTTACCTTTACCCATGATGATTATTACATGGAATCGTTAATTAGGGTTTCTGAATTTTGGGAATTAGGGTTAATCGTATTTGGGGAATTAGGGTTCATGTAAATTGGGGGGAAACGGTTTTTAATAAACTGTGTGTAAAGGGTATAATTTATGGTCAAATAAGAGGGTCAAACAAAAGTAACCGGCTAATCCGGTTCCAAGTTGCAACAATGGGTAAAATTACATAACTTTAACGGTTTTTTAAAGTTTCGTTACTTAACTTAATATTTTTGAAAGTCTGTTACTTAACATGGAAAATTTTTGTAAGTACGTTACCTATATGTGTAAATAACCCATAATATATATACAGTAATAACAGAATCGAGAGCTAACAAAAAGCTAGCAACCCAAAAAATATAGATACATCTAGTTGAACATAAGTTACATGCACCGTTGGTCAATAAAAGGTGATTTTACACACCATCAACAGGTAACCATATATGCACGCATTCATTCATTCAGGGTAAACTATGAGATTGCGAGTCAAAAAAGAAACTACGACTCTTTTACCAATCAAAATAAATACATCATGTTAATTTATTGTTAAAATATTAATAAAATAAAAGATCCAATGAATGAAGAGAAAAATAGGTACAAATTGTCGAAAAACGTATTCTCATAACTACTAAGAGGTGTTAATGTTGCATGCATGGAGTTAATGCATGGTTCTTATTGTATTAAGCTTCATTTGCCATTATCGTTGGTGGGCTTCATCTTCAATTGTTTTGTGGAAGCTCCAAATTAAACACTTTGTTGAGGATATGCACGAGTCACCGGTGGTGGTGATGCAACATCACTAGTGCCCCCAACATATCGACCAACTACCTTTTTCGAGCCGACGCAATGATTGCCACCATTACCTGTGTTACTACAACCATTTCCTGGTGTAGGAACAGTGCCTCGTAGAGACGTTAAAAGAAGATTTCCTGTATTCATCCACGCTTCTTCAAATCCTCCATCAAGGAGTCTACAAGCTTCATTTGGTTCAAAACTCGTGAAGATCAAAATGATTGTCACGAAAACGGCTAAGTTTTTTGTACTATGTGTCATCATATTTGTTGCTTTTAAATGGAAAGAAAGTTGATGAAGTGGGATTTAATGATTTTGTATAAAGGGTTGGGAGTCATATTTATAGAGTTATAAGTTTATAACTTGGTCATAATACTGTTTGACTTTGACCACACTTGAATGTTTCTTGTGTTTAGGTGGCTAAATTGGTGCTGTCGAATACTCGTATTTGAAGTAAATAAGATGAAATAGGACTTCAATAAGATGGTATACCGCATACGTATTCATGGTGGAAGTCATTGCCTCTTACTTATAACTAGTCTATGTATGTGCTTTGAAAACTAAGCATTCTTAGTCATAGTCAAGAATAAAAAAACAATAAAAGAAAATATACTACAGAGGAATTGACATATTCAAAAATACCAATATTTTCAAGTACTGCCGGTATTAAATGTGTTAGGTAATGAATCTTTGTTGAAATAATCCCTACTACTTATAAATATACTAATGATTTGTTAAGTTTTAAGCATTGCTAAATTACTAAAATATCTTTTGATAAATATAACATTCTTGACCAACTATTTCATTAATTTCTATATAGTTGTCATTTTTACGTATAAATTAGCTGACTCCAAATATAATTTTCATAATCAAATTATATAATTTTTTTTTAATATTATTTGATTTCAAAAAGAATAAAATTATATTTCCGGCTATATATATTTTCTCGATTTTGAAATAGTTTGAATTTATGACCATAATATTCTATTATATCTTAAAACTACTAAAGATTATAAACATTTTAACAATTTTTAACAATAATAATACTTGATCTGGTACTGTAACCAAAAGCGCTTAAGCAAAAAAACTGCGTATTACATATTTACCGCACGCTTTCGCAACACATGGCTAGCCTACTATTTACACTACGTATAAGGCCTGAATGACACGGTTATAATCAATATCAAAATTGTTATATTACCCTTTATTATTACTGAAATACTTCCGGCCAAAATAGGAAATACCCTTGACGATCATTCAAAATAGGAAATACCATATGGAGCCGTTGCCCACTGCTCGAGCCAGCACTGTTCACACGTCAAGATGTGTTCGTGATTTAAGTTATTATTTAAGTGAGAAAGATTGATAAAAATTGTAAAACCCTAAAATCTAAAACATTTAAACTTCCCAAATTACCCCTCAAACTTTGAACATATAAGAAACTTCATGAATCTATAACTTAAGTAACTAAACTAAGTAAAACTAAAATACAAAAGCTACATGAAATTTTTCACACGTTTAATATGTACTCATTGGGCCAAACTTACTTGTCACAACATTAACTTGTATCTTGGACCATAATACTTGAAAAATAACTAAAACAAAAGCCCATAAACATTCTTGGGATTGAGAACCGAATTAGTCAATATGGAATCCCTTATATCACAGAATTTCTTGATCCGTTCCATCATTGTATACACGCTCCTTCCATTTTCTTCTCTCCAAAACTCACGACTTATTCTCCATACTTTCAAACACACACAAACCCTAGGATGAAAAGTGGCGGCTGGTTATCTCCTCATCTCTTTCTCATTCGAATTAAAGGTGGTTAAGGAAGCTCAATGGTGTTGGTTTGATCGTTAGTTTGCTGGTTCGAATTAGGGTTTTGGTTTGTTGGTTTTCAGATTGGATTATGGATTCTTTGATCCCGTTTTTCTTCCATGCAATTTATCATGAGGTATTTTCGTATCAATCTTGTTTCTTCCCTCTAAATTGATCATGTTCATTCGCATACCTTCACGCCTTGATCATCTGTTGAATCGGATTAATGAGATATATGTTATACGAATTAGTACTCACATAAAATCATGAATCGTTCCACATAAAATCATGAACTAAACACTTATAATCGATCCTATGCTACTAGTATCTTGACGTGTGTTATATGAAGATTAAACCTAATGGAATACAACCCTAAAACCTGTTTGTTAATTGAAGAGAATCGGATAAATAGAATATACTTGAATCGGGTTTAATAGTTGTGATGTTTCTGTCCTATCAGTTGCTGACAGAAACTTTGGGTCGAATTGAGAGGGTCTATTTTAATGATACCAATGTGTTTTTGGGTGATTCTTGAGTCTAAAATCAAGTTCTGGAAAAGTATTTTCTGAATATGTAAGTCTTATAATTTTTGGAGGTCGAGAGAATGTCTTTTCTGATTTTACAAGTTCAGGTGTCAAAACTGTCAATTAGTAATCCGAATTTCAACCTTGGTAGATGATTTTTGTTTTGAAATCAGTAATGAATCATTAGCTCCAATTGGACAGGGCTTAAATATAGGATGTGTGTGGTCTCTGTGATTTTTGGTGGAATTTTTAGAGTAGCATAACATGGTCTCTTATTTGCTTACTTTTTGAGTCTCAAATCTGTTACCGAATCTGGACTAGTTTTGATAATGAATATTTGTTCTATAGTTGTACTACCTGGAAAATTCTACAAAAATTACACAAAGTAGTAAACATATGTACCTACCTGGGGTAATTTTGCAAAGCTCCAGGAGATGCACAAGTATAACTTAAAAATTCGGGAATGTGCAACCTGTTTATGTGTTAAAAGCTGAAATTGACTAAAGAAGTGAAACATGTGGGTTAAACCTAAATGTCCTCAATAACCTTTAACTTAACTATATTAAATCATTCTAATCACATTTAAAGATGTAATTAAGATACTTAAATGCTTTTCATAACCTAAATTGATATATGACATGATTAGTAAGTAAACTAAGTTATAATCGTTATAAACCCTAGTTGGGATGAGAGTAACCCGAAACTTACTAAATATGAAAACTTTCTAAATCTGGAACTTACTAAATAGGGAAACCTGCCTAAAATAGGAAGTTATTTAAAATGGTTAAACTACTTAAAGAGGAAAACTTACTATTTTTGGAAAGTTACTATTTTTGGAAAGTTCTATTTATGGAAAGTCTATTTTTGGAAAGAAAACTTACAAACCCTAATTGGGCAATCCTTAACCTAAAACTTCTAATTTTGTAAAAAGGAAACCCTAAACCTAATCTATGAACACTTAACACAAGTAAACCCCAATTTTGACAACCTAAAATCAGTTAAGTCACTTAATGAGCAGTTAAATAATATGTAAACCTTTATTATGTAGATCGTGTGAAGAAGGAGTGATCTGCCTTCCCTTCTCGTCCTTTGTTTCATTTCTGCATTTGATTTCGAGGTACAGATATTCTGCCTTTCTAGCAAAGGCCATCCTTCTCTCTTTTGATTATTACTTTTATTATGATTCCTTCAGTTAAGCCATTGCTATGTTCCCTTTGTATGATTCCTATTTGTTGATCTTTGTGATTTGATATGAGTTGATATCCGTTTGCATGCTACGGTTTCTTTTCTTATAGCATTCTCTATTTCTATGCCCATTATATGTTTTGCCTGTATGTTATTAGCCAGTCATGGGGAGTCCATGGCCTTGCCATTGATGCACCAGTGGTATTGACACTATCTGTGGAGGTGGGTTTTTGTCCACAGCGTTCCCTATTATTGCTATAGCTATTCAGGCCTATATTTATTATTGTATATGTTTACTTAGCCTAGAGCTTTGTGCATAAATATCTGTTTTGAAGGGAGCGTATGGATGCATCCTAGGTACTTTGTTTAGTATTATTTGGTGAATGTTTTGGTGTGTGTGCAATACACCCCTTTCACATAGTACATGTGGAGATGATCACTCCTATGTGCGCATTAGTATTTGTTGGGCATTTCTGTTAGTTCTACTTTTAGATGATCCTTATCTTGTCTTCTCTATTTGTGTTATGCTTTGCCTTATTTCATTTTGCTTACACTTATGATTCGTTCATTTTCTTTGATACATTTGATATTCCTTATCCGTATTTTCCTTGATCATATTTTGTAAACCCTATTATACGTTCCATTTTTTCTTTAATATTTGTCTTAACAGGTTTGCTTGGATTCATTCCGTATTCTTTTTCGTTCTCTTTTGTTATTAGCTTTCTTTTGTTTATATCTGTTCACTGGGCTTTTTAAGCTCAGCCGCATTTCTTTTCCTGCGGCAGGTTTTAGAAAGAAGCTGGGTTTGGTGAAGAGTGCTTAGGAGCTCTTAGTGGACTATGTCGTCGATAGCTCCCCATGGATTAGAGATAGGCTTAGAGTTTCTCTTTTGGTTCTTAGTTTGTATTTAGTTTGGAAGTTGTAATGTTTAGAATTAGTCCCTTATTTCTTTCCTTAGTACTATTTTGTAACCCTTGTATCAATAATGTATTTCCGTTTACTTGCGTTCTGATTTGACTCCAAAATGTTAAACTTTAGCCCTTTTCGGGTTGGGATGTTACAATTTTGTATCAGAGCCAGGTTTGATCGGCGGATTCAAAACCCGTAGAGCTTAGGCTATGACCTGTGAGTATTAGGCCCTCTAAGTTTTGCACCATAAGAGTTAGGGAACAACCATTGAGAACTTGCTTTAGGATTGCCACTCTGAAACTTAAGTTATGACCGGTGAGGATGGGGTAGACTATAGGGCATTTGTTTAAGTATCCTTGCTTCCACATACACTCTGATTCGTGCTTTGCTCTTAGTTAAGCTCTTTTAAGATTTTCCCTTCCGGAGATTTGAAACTTATAAGTCTGCACAACATGAGATTAATGAGCATGTAAGTTTAGGATGTGTTGAGAATTCTATAGTAGTGTTTAACATTACACAAGCTTTGTTTTCTTTTGATTCAAGCCTCTGATTCATTTGTTAACCCTTTAGATGCCTCTCCAGGCATTCTGAGAATTCGTATGACCATAATGTGNTTTCCCTTCCGGAGATTTGAAACTTATAAGTCTGCACAACATGAGATTAATGAGCATGTAAGTTTAGGATGTGTTGAGAATTCTATAGTAGTGTTTAACATTACACAAGCTTTGTTTTCTTTTGATTCAAGCCTCTGATTCATTTGTTAACCCTTTAGATGCCTCTCCAGGCATTCTGAGAATTCGTATGACCATAATGTGTTTGACACATTCGGTGAAATCTCTTGCTTTTGATAAGCATATCTAAGTTTCCCTACACCATTAGATTTTGCCTTATCCAGTTTTATTCCTGTGAGAAGTCTTGTGGTGATCAGCCACGAGTATAGTGTAGAACACTAGATAACAACACAAACACATTCATACTTGTGGTTTTGGTTCGTTGCATATAAGAAAGAAAAGAAAGAAATGTAGAGAGAGAAAGTTAGAGAAAGAAAGAGGTGAAGCCTTGGAGAGAAAACCAAAAAAAAAAGAAAATGAGATTATGAGAAGGCTTACTGATGAGTGTGTAAATACTCATCATTTTTACCTAATCTGAACTGCCAAAAACATCCAAAAACAACCAAATATGCATCAAAATACTGAAAATATCCCAGGGTTGTGTTTTATATGTTTTAGATGCAAAATGTTTAAAAACAAATGAAAAACAAGCAAAGTTTGCACAATTGCCAGTTTCAGTCCCTTAACTTTCATAATTTGTCAAATCTAGTCCCTAAGCATTTATTTCAAAAGAAAAGTCAACCAAAGTCCTTAGAAAATCAAAAGTTGTCACAATTGGTCCTTAGATGAAAAGTTTCAAAAGTTTACAAAACTAGTCCCTGAACTTTGTAAAAATGTCAAAAATAGTCCCTAGGAGTTAAAACTTTGGAAATTATCAAATATGGTCCTTGTGTTATTGAACTTTGGCAGAAATGGTCCCTGGATATTCAAAATGGGAAAATAGCATCTATAGTCCTTATATTATTCAACTATGGCAAGATTGGTCCCTTGGAATACTTTGGAAACTTGCCAAATTCAGTCCCTCAAAAATCCAGATTTTACAATTTTGGCCCTTGTGAAATTCATAAACCAAACGGACCTTATATTAAATAAAAACCCAAACAAAACCTTAGCCCACTTTACCCTTTCTTTTCTTTTTTCTTTCCCTGGCCCAATCCCACCAAGCCCCAACCGCAGTTTAACATAACACCCCTTTTCCTTCCCCGTTCCCAACTCAAACACCACCATCTCCCACTTTGGCAGCCATCACCCTTCACCACCACCATCTCAAGTCACACCCACCGCCTAAACACTTACCCTTAACCCACACCACAATAAATGCAACCACCTGTTGCAACTTCACAGTGCAATTGCCACTATTTTATTTGGCGCCAAAATCAATCCAAACTAGGATCACTCAAATTCCATCCATGGTCCTCAAAATGCAAGTTGGGAAAGTTGCAGAAGGTCAAGGAAGCCCTAATAGAAAAAGCTTCTATTTAAAGGAAGAAGGAAGGAGCAATGAAGAAGTAGTAATTTAGTAATAAATTAGTGTCGAATAATAGTTTCAAAATTCTAGTGTAGTTTAGCTTCAATGTAATTTTCAGTGTTTTAAATGTACTTTGGAACTTTCTAAAAATCAATGAATAGTTCTTTTGGTAAATTCAGTTGTGCATTTTTTCAAGAATTTCAAAATCTCATCTTAGTTTAATGTTAGTTGTTAATTGTTGTTTATGGACTTCTTAGGCTTCACTTAAGCCTCTTAGAAAGTTATAAAGCTTTAGAAATCAATAAAACACAGCTTTAGTTAATAACAAAAAAATAAAAAAATCAAGAAATAACATTGAAAATAAAATTGCAGGTGAAGACTGTAGATTGCTGGAGCATGGTTATTTTGGATGCATCGGGTTTTAGTGGCTTGGAAGCTATAGGAGGTTCTAAGGTTTTCTTGGTTCTTAGTTTTTTAGCTGGAGTGCAAAATTGTAAGCCAAACCTCATTTTACATTCCTCTAAATTCTTGTTGTTTTACCTTTCTGTGGATTTATGCTTTTAGTTGTTTTAAGTAATTTATTGCTAAGATTGGTACTTGTCATTTAGATCCTATTGTGCTTAAAAGTTCTGATTTCAACTGTCATTGTAGCATATCAGTGATTTAGGTATTTGTGGTCCGAACTTTGTTTACATTAATCATTAAGTTTGAAAATAAATTCCATAGTTTAAAAAGAATTGTTTGGCATTGCTGAGTTTGTGGACTCAGAAGTTGTTTGGGTTGGAATTTTTAGTCTCTGCAAGTTCCTCTAGGTAATATTAGTGCTAAAAGGTCATAAAACTCAGTACCAATTCAGCAAAAAGTCAAAATCAAAATTTCACTTTTGTTCTTGTTTACTGTGAGATTTTTAGTAATCACCAACTCTCAAATCTCTTTAAAAGTTGTTAAGTTTGCTCAATCTAGTCTCAATATAGCTTAACTCAACATAATCACTCAGAGAATTAAGATCAAAGTTGAATTTAGTCAAAGTGTTCATCAAAATCAAAAAGTCAAAATTGTCAAGTCTGTCAAAATGGTAGCTTTTTCTTTTTGATCTGTGGGATTTATTTGAGATTGGAATTAAAAGGTTTTGGTTGTTCTGAGATCATTTGTTGCTTGTGTATCCATAACAAAAAGAAAAACAGAATTTGGAAATCATTTTCTCACAAAAATTTGGTCTTGAAGTTGCATGTGTGAGGTTTTACCTCCCCTGCACCATCATTTGTCCAGTGTAACTCCATTTTCATAAGCTTGCAAAATCTTTGTTAATTAGTGTTAGCTTTTAATTCTTGTTGTTTTGGAAAGCCCATCTGACCAGCTTCTTGTGCATATAATCACTTTTCATTTTAGAGCTTTTCACACTGCTTTTTCATTAGCTTTTAAAAAAGGACTTTTTCAAATACTTGCCCTGTACACAGTCTCAACACCTTTTTCATAAGCTTGCATAAGCTGCATTAGAGAGCTTTAGCATTTGTATTGCTTTTTGAGAAGCTTACCTAGCTGACTCAATAAGCCAGTGCTTATTTTCCATTCCTAAGCTTGTTCAATAGGGCTGCTGATAGCTTTTTACTTGGCCAAATTGATACTGCAAACTGAGTCAGTGTATACAGGCCTTTTCATAAGCTTGTCACAAGCTCACCTGTGGACCCCACAGTGTGAGCTTTAGCTTTTTGAAAAGCCAATAANGAAGCTTACCTAGCTGACTCAATAAGCCAGTGCTTATTTTCCATTCCTAAGCTTGTTCAATAGGGCTGCTGATAGCTTTTTACTTGGCCAAATTGATACTGCAAACTGAGTCAGTGTATACAGGCCTTTTCATAAGCTTGTCACAAGCTCACCTGTGGACCCCACAGTGTGAGCTTTAGCTTTTTGAAAAGCCAATAAGCTCAGCTTGTTGGATCAGCTTTTACTTTGGGCTTCCAATCACCCCTGTGGGCCCCACACAGTCTTACATTTTGTCCCATTTAGCCTGCAGAACTATTGATCTGTGGCATTTTTGATTGCTTATTTTGTTCTTGTGGCTTATTCAGTGCATATTAATTGTTGTTTTAGCTTCATATAAGTTTCATTAACTAGTTTCTAGCCTAATCCACCCTTGTAGGACCCCCTGTTAGCTTATTCAAGCTTATTTCAAGCTTGTTTGACCAAAAGTCAAATTGTCAAGGAAATAAGTTTGCATACTGCTTATTTTTGAATTTAAGCAAAAGTGTTTTTACAAAAGTTGTTCATTTTTAGCATATAATCAGTTTCCAAAAAGAAAAATCCAAAAATAATCACTTTTTTAAGAAAAGTGATAGCTTCTATTTAATATAATTTAGAATTTCATTTTTCTTTTTAAATTTTTATTAACACTCTGTTCCTGAGTATAAAACAGAAAGAAGAGAGATGGAGAGGGGAAAATGAGTGAAGTAAAGAGGAGAGGAATAAGAAAATATTTTTTTTATTTTGTGTTCCCGAGTTGGAAAGAAAAGAGAAGGAAGTAACAAAAAAAGAGCTTTAAAATCAACACTACTCCATTTCATCCCAATTTGGGAAGTAAATTAGGAGAGTAATTTTGTTGTAATTTACTATCCTTTACTTTCCTCACCCCTCCTAAAAAATCTCAGGAACACAATTTTTTTTTATTACCATCCCAAACCTTTCCCTTTCGCTCAAAAAAATAAACTCGGGAACAGAGTGTAAGTACTTATCTGTTTTTATAATTTTCTTATTCCTAGTATCTTAAAGTATTTGTATAAATTTTCTTAGAATTTTCCCTGTTCATTTAGTATTAATTAGAATTAAAAATAGTTTAATTAATAATTAGTTAATATTAGTAATTAAACAGATTTAATAAATTTTTGTTAAACAGTAGTATAATTTTATATTTTTCCTAAGTTCTAAATTATATTTAGCACTTCTGGTAATTTTCCCATAATTTCTACTGTTCATTTGGTAATTTTTAGATTTAATTTTAATTAAAACAGTTTTATTAGAAAATCCAAAAAGAAAATAGTTTAAGTATTTAAAATTAATCTCAGATCCATTTTTATAATTTTTCTAGCTTGTATACATTATTTAGAATCTGTGAAAATTGAATTTGTAATTTTATATTTTAGTTTTCTATTTTTCTTATTTAATCTAGTTTAATTAACCTTTATATAATAGTTTAGTAATCAATTAATAAAAGATCCACAAAAAGACAAAAATATTTATTTTTAATTTTTATATTTCTTTTAAGTCATTTTAGATTTTTAGAAATTAATTTTGCAAATTTTAGTGTAATATTGTAATCTTAATCCTTTTTAGATTTGTTATAAATTAGTTTTAATTAAGTTTTTAAATAGTTTTATTAATTAATTAATATTTAAATATTAAAATAATCAAAAAAATAAATTTCTTTTTAATTTAATTTTCTTTTCATTTTAATTTTGTAAAAGTTTCATTTTTACCCCTGTAGTTTGTAATTTGTCATATTTAACCTTTTTCCATTTTACATAATTAATCGGTCTGTATTAGGTTTTCCAAAAGCCTAATTCTGTTTCCCTGTAGTGTAGAATTTTGTTATTTATCATTTTCATTAGTGTAATCAACTCCAAATAATCATTCTCAATCTGGTTACTATTCCCAATCACTCATTCCATAAACGTTTTCAAAAATACAATTTCAATCTCGTCGGGATATAACGACCCGGGAATACACTGTGCTTACACCGGATCATTAATTGATCACTCTTTCCCTCATTTGACTTAGTTGACCACACCTGGTTGACTGGTTAGTTTAGAAGGAGTCACTTACCCTCTCCAAGGATGGAGAGGGTATTTATATGTACATGGGTTTTGCCACTTGGGTGTGCCACTCGGGCTGCGGATCAGGTATTGATGCGTAGGGAATTGCTTACGCACTTTGTTTTACCTCTCAAGGGATTCAAGAGGCTTACAATCCCCCAGGCAGTGGTACCTGACCGATGTAGTATAAGTGTAGTGGCAAGTACCGGGGGATTGATCGTTCTACACAGGAATATGTGTTCGTTAGTTAAAGACTACTCTATTAAGGTCTAAGGGTGAGGATGATTATTTTGTATTTTTATTTTTTTAGAAAGGCAATAAAATCTCGTTTTTGAAGGAGTGGGGCGATTAGTTGCTAGTCAACTAACCCAAGTTAATCTACTTATAGCAATTATTTAAAGTTGAGAACACAATGTGGGGAAGTAGTGTTTACTTTAGATTTATTACCTCCTAACTATCTTTTACCATGTAATTAGTATGTTGAGTTTGCGGGGATTGATGGGTTGTATCTCCTAACAAGTCGTAGGGTAAGTGCGTTCAATTCCTAATCTATAAGCCTCCTACCTCACTCTATGACGATACGTCAATTATCCTATCATAAGCTCAGCGATAGC
>LBNU01010499.1:0-14381 GCA_014162995.1 Artemisia annua
GCACAAGTCCTGCCATCATCTGAGGCACACACACCGCCCGTGACTTACCCGGAAGAAGTAGTTGAGACTTTAGGAATCCCGATGGAGGTAGAACCTTTGAACCAAACACAACCAGAGGATATAGGTTTGAATGCTTATACTGATCACAACCTTACTCTTAGTTCTAGGGGATTTCCTAGTTTTGATGAACCGGAGCCTCAACCAAAACCGTTACCTAATCTTTCATCCTTGGATGAAAATTTAGGAATTGAAATAGGTTCCGATCCACCCATCAAACTATATAGTACGGGTAATTTTACGATGAAGGTAGTAGACTCTAAACCATGTGGAGTGGAAGCTAATATAGGAGTGAACCATGACCTTACATACTTACATCACCCATTCATGATTGATCATAAGAAACATTATGGGTTTAAACCGGGTTTATTAGGTCAAGATGGATTCCCAACTAGGAGTCTCTCGAAGTTAATAGAAGAAGATCCCTTTTTAGGAGAAAACTTTAATTCACCTGTTGACCAATGTGAACTAGGTAAGGTTATGATGAAAGGAGCATACCCCTTTAGAGTATATAATCCATCCACCAGTCTTTCCTCACGAGGCATACTTCCACCGAGATGGTGTGTATCGCTACTACCACCCGCACTTAACCTTAAGTGTAGGGAAAACCTCCCTTATTTCCGCTAAATAAGGGTAGAGTCAGGCTCGTGACTCGAACAAAAACAAGCGCTTCTTGGGAGGCAACCCAAGCTTTGTGTGTTTATTTATTTGTTTGTTTAATTTTATTTGTTTCCGTATGTATGCTTAATTTTTATTGTTATTGATTCATGTCTCTAAATTGTGAAAATGCTTTATTTTGTTTTTAACTTCGTCTTAACTACATATAAAGGTATTTTGCAAAAGATAAGTGTAAGGGAAATCTAAATCGGTTTATAAGAACAAATGAACATGAATCATAACAATATTAAATTGACATACATATTAGTAATTGTTTGAGTCAAATGCTTGTATCGAGTCATAATGATATTTTGCAGGATTTCCAGGAAGTAAGAATTGAGTTTTTCCAGAAATTTTCCGGAAACTTAACATGATAAATCTGTCAGATCACTTCTGACGGTGTCAAGCCTCAGGCTGACGGCGTCAGGTTCAGTTTCCTGGAATTTTTGAAAGTTTTGTTTTTCTTCCGGAATCATAAAATGCTTTATAAGATCTCTAACTTATAAACTCCAGGAATCTGCAAAATATTCATTCCACAAGCATTATATCCTTATACAGATTTATCCCGCCGATGTTATGTAGGTTTTCGTGTTTGTTTTCTCAGGTTTTACAGGTTATTTTGGACAAGAAGATGATTTATATTTCGGAAGGGAAGCTTTGAGTGTTCATTTTCTTGGAAGAAGATCTAACCATGTTACCACTTTATCTACCAAGCGAATCAGGGGAGTATTTGATTTCATTCTTTTACCTTATTTACTTTTACATCTTATTATTTGAACATTGGGGACAATGTTCATCTTAAGTGTAAGGGGGTAAATTACGATACCTTAGAGAATGCAATTACGCTTGATTTTTGTTTGTTTAATGGTAGATGTGTAATAAAACTGAGAGAAATACCTGTTAGGGTAATTTTAGTGCCAAATTTAAAATTTTTTACAACATTTAGGAGTGAAACTTTGGTCTTAATGAGCGTCTCATGGATAGGAGTTATATGACTAGCACAAAAACCGTACCACTAAAAAATTTTCCACCCCAAATATGTGAGGTTCGCCCCTAGAATTGGTAGGAAAAGCATTCATCTTTAATGCTATGATGTGTGTACCGGTAGCACTTAGATTCTAGAACTTGCGATAGGACCATCCCGAATCCACAAGTGAGACTACATTCGTGTAGTTAGATTTACTACATGATAAGAGGCATTAGGATTAACCCATTGTTTTACACCTGTGTTTTTGTTATAATTACTTTGACTACATTGGTCAAGTAATTCTCCCACACCCTTGCGTTGTACCCATTTTTGGTACACGATACCCCTAGTACACCCTCCAGAGCCTATCCTTTTGGCTTCTAACTTTAAGCATCTTACTTAAAGGAAGAATTTGTTACACCCCACTTAAATGTACACCCAAATCGCCTTAGCCTACCTTGTATGCACTCACCTTTAGTGCATTATTGTGACAACATTTGTTTAAACCCTTAGTTAATTATCTAATTGATTACATGGTTGCTAAGTCGAGTCATATCCTTGTACATATTGTTTTGGGACGATTGGGACTCATGGGTAAAGTACTAGTGTAATGGAGTAATGGGGAAGAACAACATTATTACCCCCATATGTGCTAAATATTTTAAAAGTACTCCAAGTGTTTCGATTATCTTAATTCGAGTCATTAGAATAGTTATTTGTAAAGTATGTAAAAGTTCAAGTGTAAGGGGAGAACCGAGGCCCCTATGATGTATTATTTTGGATGGTAGGGCAAGAATGTATGCAAAAAAAAAAATAATAAAAAAATCGAAAAATCAAGAAAAATACAAAAAAATGAGAAAAAGAAAAGTAGAAAAAAACATACGGACTACCATCCCGTTTCTTATTATATTTATTTTATGTTTTATTAGTTTTTAATTAGCGTTAGTCAAGTCTAGTCTTGACTTAGCAACGCCATATTGTACATGTAATTAATCAAGATCTTTAACTCGCCACCTGTGAAATCTCCCTTATCCAACAAAACCGTGTTTATCATATCCCTACACCTCATTACAACCCTTCTGTAAAGTCCTCTTTGATAGTTTATCTTAGGTGCTTACGCCTAGTGGAGAAGGTTTCCGATCCTTTCCCAAGCCTATGGTAATCTATTTGCTACGACAGGTAGTGAGAGATATTGTCCATTTTCATTTATGAGATATAATTCTATGACACCTGAGAGATGTGAGTATCTAAACACTACTTGTAAGGTGCTAGTATGTAATCTCCGTGCTTATTATGATTAAAGGGGAATGATTAATTGTTGTAATTACTTTTATATTAGCGTTAAATGACCCCTAACTTGTATTTTGATTAGAATAAAAGCGCATTTGTTTGAGGACAAGCAAATCTCAAGTGTAAGGGTATTTGATAAGGCGAAAAGTGTACCGCTTTTCGGGGGTCATTTAAGCCCTAAATCGTATTTATTTGATAAAATATCGCCCTAAATCGTTCCTTTTGACATTTTAGGTACTTTGGAGAGAAATTCTGGAAAAGGAAGCATTTTGGACGTTTTTGGAGCATAAAAGTGAAGAATTCGACAAAGTGTCAAAAATCTGCTGAATAGTACCCTTGACGGCGTCAAGCATGGATGTGACGCCGTCAAGCCTTGATAAGCCAGAACGGTTTAAAGGGGGACGGCGTCAAGAGGGCCATCAAGAAACCCTAACCACGGCGAGGTGACGGCGTCAAGGCTATAACGTGACGCTGTCAGATCTGTTTTCTATATATATTCGCATAATTTTTAGTCATTAGGGTGGAACTTGTGTGGAACTTTTTAAAGAGAAACCCTAGACGATTTTTGCAGCTTTTTTAAGGGTTTTATGCCCTTGGATCTCTCATGTTACATTGAAGATAAGTAATCCATTAATCATTCAATATGTCTATGTGTTGTTTGATTCTATCTTACGCTTGTCTTTTGTTTAACATGCTAGGCTAGGTTTCCTTTGTGTTTGCTTAGATCTAATGAAACCTAACTGTTGATTATTGATTGAATGGTGTGTTATTAATTGTATTGGATGGGTGATTATCGATGTTAGGCTTAAGAAAACTGGCAGACTTCCGGTTGGTAACATGCTTGAACGTCTTAAGAAACATGAACCAAGGTGTACTAAGGTTATTTGATTGTATTTAATGCCTGAGCGAATTCTAGTGATCCCATGTTAGGAGCTTCTTAGCCGGCTCGACATAGGAGTGAAGTAGGAGCTCATAGAGTTAGGGGAAGTCCGTACACACCCCTACGAATGGTATTAAGGAATACAATCCGTCATCCACGCAATTAATACACACTAATCAATCGGTAAAAGATAGTTAGGGAGTAAGGAAATCTAAGTAAACACACTTCTCTCCATATAGTTTTTACAAACATTTACTTTCTTGTTATTTTATTTTACTTGCATTAGTAGTTATTTGGGTTAGTTGACTAGCAACTAATTCCGCCCACTCCTTCAAACCCGAGATTTTTACTTGCTTTCCTAAAAATAATAAAATACAAAAAGAATCTTCCCTCACCCCTATACCTATTAGAGTAGCTTTTCAATCCTAACGACACTATTCTCGCAGAGAACGATCAATCCCCCGGTACTTGCCACTACACTATACTACATCGGTCAGGTACACTGCCTGGTGGGGATTGCAAGCTTCTCAAGATCCCTTGAGAGGTAAAACCCTAGTGCGTGGTCGCAATCCCGCGCATCATTATCATAAGTCTAATATATGCATACAATCATCATTTTAAACAATAAATACATCTTTTTGGAATGGTAACAACATGTATATCTAATTTCAACTAAACTATGATAATTTTACAAAAAGTAAAAATTACATCCATATTTGTTTTGGGTTACTATTGGCGGTTATGGGGTGTTTTCAGCCGGTTATGAAGTGATGGTGTCAGCAGAACTTCGAAAATGTAGATCCTGTATGTTTCCACTGATTTCTTGTGTTTCTTCTTTTTCTTGTTTGCGTCTTTTGAGATCGCGTACAAATTGCTTCTTAGTTAGCTTCTTTTCAGCTTTGGGTTTTGGGGCTTTTTCTGCTGCTAAGCATTGGTTTCTTTTTTGTTGCCTGTTGTTTTTGAAGGTGTTATTAATGTGCGAAGATGATGAAAATAAATTGTGAGTGATGTGTTTATATAGATGTTATGTGATTGGTGGGATTTGGTTCACGCGGATCGTCATCTGTGGCCGTTGGTTTGTTGGGAGTATAAATTGGACTGTAGCTGATGGGTGATTTAAATTTTGAGAAATTTTGGTTGTTAGTAATTTAAGGCATCTCCGATGATGTGGTTGAAAAGAAATAAAAGATGGTTCTTATCATTATACATTTTATATTAAAAGTATTTATTGTTTTCCTTTTATACAATAAGTACATCTTTTTCGGAACGGTAACAACATGTATATTTTGGGTCCCCCTATTTGTGAGCAAACCATGAATAAATGATAAAATAAATAAGAATAATTTTGCTCAAGACACACTGACTATTAGTAACACCCATTGTACCTTTCCTGCGTTTAATTCTTTATTGATATGAATCAAAGAATTATACCCAAGTGTTTACACTTTCATGTTTGCGGAACAAATACTTGGGATTGAATGACAATGTAAACTCTCTAAAATCAAACAACAAGAGCAAGCTAGCTTTTCTTTGTTGTTCCTAGGAGAGGAGGATCCTATCAAGTATACATTTATATTTCATTTACATTTGTGTGTAAGACCCTACCTATCTCTATTACAAACACTTGTATATATAAAGCTACGAAAGTAAAGCTTCCAAGAAAAGCTTTAATAAAATATATCAATAAAGTACTAAAGTACAAAAGTAAATAGATATTTTGACAATTTACTTTTATACTTTGTTTGACTTTCTTGCACATGCTTTTGTATTTATCTTTCTAATGTAGCTTTGTCTTCCATATGTTCTTTATCAACCACTTTTGTCCTTGTTTGACTAAAAAGAAAAAAGTACTTTTAGTTTTTAATTCTCAGTGGGTTGATTTTCCAACAAATAATTCATGTTTGTTTCTTCAGAGATATGATCAGGGAGTCAGTGAGTTATTGTCATTAACTCACTGACTCCATCTGTTACGCCCTGTGCCTGATTTGACCGAAATTTAAAACTTTTACGTAGGAACGCTTTGACTATAATAGACTCTCTGTTACACTTTTATAAAACGACAAGATTATATTACAAATTATCCTTTAGAAATGCTTTTAAAAGATACTAAACTCAATTACCTTTAAACGATAGGTGGCACGACCACCAAAGACTTACGGTTTGCTTTGTACAACATTGAGAAAATTACCAAATATTAACTGCTGAACCGATACGCCATATCCCCAAAAGTGATACGCCATATCCCCAAAAAGAGATATGCCGTATCACCTCTGAAACTGATATGCCATATCTCCAANCAATTACCTTTAAACGATAGGTGGCACGACCACCAAAGACTTACGGTTTGCTTTGTACAACATTGAGAAAATTACCAAATATTAACTGCTGAACCGATACGCCATATCCCCAAAAGTGATACGCCATATCCCCAAAAAGAGATATGCCGTATCACCTCTGAAACTGATATGCCATATCTCCAAAATGAGATACGCCATATCTACCCATCTGTTACAGAAACATTTACTGAAAACCTGCATAAACTCAACACTCACCCACAATTCATTTTGACCTTAATACAACACTATAACTTGTACCAAAACACTCATCTAACATTCAAAAGAATAACAAACTATAATACACAGCAAATAGCCTGTTTGACTCCAAAATGGGTATGAATAGACACTAATCCAAACACTCTTTTAAATATACATATACACTTTAACCACTTTACTATAACCACGATTGACAATTATAATACTTTAAAACTATTCTATAACATACCATTGAGACTCAAATGACTATAGAAACATAACATAAACTTTGACAATTGACTTTATCTTTGAAAAATGACTCACAACACATCGGGGGATCCAACCTTGATTCAAGCTCAGTATCTAATACTAAGCTCTAACATAATCCAACACTCTTCCACTGCACACTTCCAAACCTTAAGCCTTAGTCCATGTATTTACCATAGCATCTCCACGAAAACCTACAACACATTGTTAGCTATAACGGTAAGCGATAACACTTAGTATGTAGCTAGGTTAATACATGATAATATTTAATCCACACATACGCAATATGAACATTAACGATGCATTAACATCTATAACACAATATTATAACACACATATAGCACATAGAATCATAAGCACATACCTTGGTCCTTCTAATCCATAGCTAACACTTAACCATTCCACTAATCAAGTCTCTTTAATCTAAATATTCCTAAGCAACTATAACCATTCCTAACACCTTCATTCAATATCACATAATATGCAAAATTCATATTAACATATAATAACCGTAGATACTTACCTTAGCCTCCAAGCTAAGTTACCAAACATCCATAATCATCATCATGTTCCTTATTAGCATCCTAATCTATAATAATCATGAACATGAACATATAATTCAACTACTATAACAAATATACTATAACAATGTATATAACCATTAGCTTATTTCTTAACNTAGACACTAATCCAAACACTCTTTTAAATATACATATACACTTTAACCACTTTACTATAACCACGATTGACAATTATAATACTTTAAAACTATTCTATAACATACCATTGAGACTCAAATGACTATAGAAACATAACATAAACTTTGACAATTGACTTTATCTTTGAAAAATGACTCACAACACATCGGGGGATCCAACCTTGATTCAAGCTCAGTATCTAATACTAAGCTCTAACATAATCCAACACTCTTCCACTGCACACTTCCAAACCTTAAGCCTTAGTCCATGTATTTACCATAGCATCTCCACGAAAACCTACAACACATTGTTAGCTATAACGGTAAGCGATAACACTTAGTATGTAGCTAGGTTAATACATGATAATATTTAATCCACACATACGCAATATGAACATTAACGATGCATTAACATCTATAACACAATATTATAACACACATATAGCACATAGAATCATAAGCACATACCTTGGTCCTTCTAATCCATAGCTAACACTTAACCATTCCACTAATCAAGTCTCTTTAATCTAAATATTCCTAAGCAACTATAACCATTCCTAACACCTTCATTCAATATCACATAATATGCAAAATTCATATTAACATATAATAACCGTAGATACTTACCTTAGCCTCCAAGCTAAGTTACCAAACATCCATAATCATCATCATGTTCCTTATTAGCATCCTAATCTATAATAATCATGAACATGAACATATAATTCAACTACTATAACAAATATACTATAACAATGTATATAACCATTAGCTTATTTCTTAACACCCAGAATCATCATATAACCACATATGATGAAGAACCCATGAAATCATTAGCCTTAAAAACCATATAAACCCCATTTTATAATTACTATAACATTTAATTATCTTTAAAACCATCTTTACCCAATTAGGGTTCATAAACCCTAGTTTCTAATTCTGTAAATTAACACCAATTAAGCATAATACCTTGTGAAGAATCAAGCTTATGAACTTATCTCTGAATCACAATATATAACCCATCATCAAATCATCCTCATTAGCTCCATCTCTCCCTATTTCTCTCTTAGTTCGCACTATCAAAACATACAGGAAACTTGGGGAAATATCCAGAAGTCCTGCTTATATAAAATAAGTGATGACCCAGCTTAAAGGGCAAATTAGTCAATTCTGCTCATTTAAGGTCGATACGCCGTATCTATCTTTTACTCTGTATCAACTGATACTTCGTATCTATATTTTAGATACTCTGTATTGATTGATACTCCATATCTATATTCTGGATACTCCATATCGAAGCCTATCTCAATGCACCATATCACAATTCTAGATACTCCATATCCAAGCCTATCTCAATACACCATATCAAAGTTGGTAGACCCAAAAGCATTTTCCATTATACATAAGTCCACACACTTATACTTAGTCAAACTCATCTAGGGTAATACCCGTTTGAAAATGGGATTCGGGTGTAAAAATTCTATCCCCCTTATTTAAATTTCTCCCCCGAAATCTCTTGTTTATTACAAATCAAAACTTGACCAAGTAATACTCCTCATTCCATCTTAGCACTTTCAAACTCTTATTCAATTAGTGGGATGATCTAGGTGATCTTGCAACTCTAGGTATACTTTAACACACTTGATACACTTAGTCCATCTTACTTTTCGCTTAATTTCTAAAACCATATAGCTTATACTAAATCTTTATGTCACCCGAGACATTTTCTATAACCAATATATCATTTAGTCAATAGTTTTACTATAACAGCATACTTATACTCCATTTATTCTGAATTTTCAATAAAGGGCTAATTGTCACTTGAGGATATTACACTAATTTGAGTTTACATAAGTCAAATATTATCATTTACTTTCACACCTTTCATAGTCATTCTATTATTTCTTAAACATTTCTACTATAACACTACACTATCTTTAGCCCTTTCTATTAATTTCCGACAAATGTCATTATTTACTTGGGAAAAATTCAATATTTTGACTTTATATAGTCACATCTCGACCAATACTGTTACAACCCACATGAGGTTGTTATCATAGTATAACGTCAATTTAAACTTTTAAATCCTTAAAATTATACTCTCGACACCTAAATTATAGGTTTCTTATCAAGTCTTCACGAATAGTCGCTTCCTAATTCTTATCCCACCTTCCTTAGTCCCTATAACATCTAATGAGTTTTAGTTTCCATTTTCTACTCCCTTAACCCTACTCATGCCATGTCGGGAACATGTAAGCCCACTTATTTATACTTCTTCCTTTACATAGAGAGGCTTCCCAATCAATGTAAACAAAAAAAATATAAACTCATGGTTTGGCGATTTACAACTTCTTTATTTAAATGAAAAGGCGTCCCGATTCATCTAAATAAAGAGATCATAAACCATCCTACTTACCCACTTCCGACGTAGCACTACAACTTCTATTACTCACATTAACTTTTACCTTTTGTACTTCTCATTCATTAGTTCCCAAGTCATATGCCTTACTTTTACTCCTTTCTTACCTGCAATTTATCTTTCTAGCCTTGGATCCATCTCACTATAACGTTCTTGAGGGGAATTATATATGCCAAAGAAGTAGGCAACCCTTGCCGATGAAGACAATTTAATTTATCCCGAAGGATTTCTATAACTTTCTTTTGTTTACTCGGGCTATAACACATCCCGTAGGATCACTATAACATATCCCGTAGGATTTACTATAACGTATCCCTCCAGAGGATTTCTGTAACACCCACTGTAATGCTTCCCCGAGTAATCTGCCACAACAAACTGGATCCAAGCTATTAACATTTTAACATATATGTTATCATGCTCATTCTTATTTATAGGGCATATAATGTCTACCCATTAGTAATTACACATTTTCTATGTGTTTCACATCTTACTATAACTTTCACCCGTCAACCCTTGTTGACCATTTCATTATCTTTACTATTACCTATTTAGCCTATTTGGCTATTTATACTTATAAGCCCATACTTGCTTTTATTCTATAACGTTATCTTTTATTTCATCTTTTACATGTCAAACATGTAGTTTTCATTCTATAACTTCCTCTAAGGCACCATGCCTCAACTAGTCATAAGTTTCATATTATTTGACACGTAACAAATGATGCGTCAAATTCAATCATGTCTTCACTACATTATGCTATAACACACACTTATTATCTCTACATTCAAATTCAACATCAACCACTTTACTTTTCTGTTAACCCGTCTCGAATACCCGCTTCCTATCGCTCAACAACTATTAAACATATAATAGGACCATACGTTGGTCATTAATGACACACAAGTCGTGCATATCCATTTATCAAGCTTATTATAACCCATTATACAATTCATCACATCTAATACATCATACTATTGTTACTATAATATATATTCACATAATCATATAACGATCACTAACACTATCCAAAGTGCACGGTGATCAAATCACTAAATGCATTAAGTTCACCATGGACTTATGCCATATACTTACCAATACTGTAAAACATTTATACAACACTTATCATCCTTAGTCCACGTAAAGCATTATAAAATGCATCCTATAACTTAAACATTTACCCTTCCACATTAATTACACTTACGGGCAACGCATCTATGAGTGGTCTAAGTTTAGGCAACCTAAAAGGAAACCTAATTCACTTAAACCGAAGCTTTGATACCAAGTTGTTACGCCCCGTTCCCGATTTGAGCAAAATTTAAAACTTTTTACGCGGAAACGCTTTGACTATAATAGACTCTCTGTTACACTTTTATAAAACGACAAGATTCTATTACAAATTATCCCTTAGAAATTCTTTTAAAAGATACTAGACTCAAATTAAAACGATAGGTGGCACGACCACCAACGACTTACGGTTTGCTTTGTACAACAGTTAGAAAATTACTAAATCTAAATTGCTAAACCGATACGCCGTATCCCAAAAAGTGATACGCCATATCAAGTGATACGCCATATCCCCAAAAAGAGATATGCCGTATCACCTTTGAAACTGATAAGCCATATCTTCAAAATGAGATACACCATATCTACCTATCTGTTACAGAAACATTTGCAGAAAACTTGCATAAACTCAACACTCACCCACTATTTATTTTGACCTTAATACAACACTATAACTTGTACCAAAACACTCATTTAACATTCAAAACTATAACAAACTATAATACATGGCAAATGACATGTTTGACTAAAAAATGGGTACGAATAGACACTAATTCAAACACTCCTTTAAATATACATATACACTTTAACCACTTTACTATAACCACGATTGACAATTAAAATACTTTAAAACCATTCTATAACATACCATTGAAACCCAAATGACTATAAAAACATAATATAAACTTTGACACTTGACTTTATCTTTAACAAATGACTCACGGCACATCGGGGGATCCAACCTTGATTCGAGCTCGGTATCTAATACTAAGCTCTAACATAATCCAACACTCTTCCACTGCACACTTCCAAACCTTAAGCATTAGTCCATGTACTTACCATAGCATCTCCACGAAAACCTACAAAACATTGTTAGCTATAACGGTAAGCGATAACGCTTAGTAAGTAGCTAGGTTAGTGCATGATAATACTTAATCCACACATATGCAATATGAACATTAACGATGCATTAACATCTATAACGCAATACTATAACACACATATAGCACATATAATCATAAGCGCATACCTTGGTCCTTCTAATCCATAGCTAACACTTAACCATTCCACTAATCAAGTCTCCTTAATCCAAATATTCCTAAGCAACTATAACCATTCTTAGCACCTTCATTCAATATCACATAATATGCAAAGTTCATATTAACAAATAATAACCGCAGATACGTACCTTAGTCAAACTCATCTAGAGTCATACCCGTTTGAAAACGGGATTTGGGTGTAACACCATCATCCAAGTCTTGGTTCTGGATATTCAATCACTGAGTACCGCCTCAGGTTGTGATGAGTCTTTTCTTTTCAGCCTCTGAAGAACATCTTGTGGATTGAGGATCACTTCCTCACGACTGCTTCATTAGGGACAGAATAAATGCTTAGGGTATTTTTCATTCAAATACTATACAAGGGGTAATTTAGGTACTGAAATGACCCAACAATCTCCCCCTATTTGAATAGAAAAATAGCATAAGTTTGAATAGCAGTAAGTAAGCATAGGCTTCTTCTTACATACTATTTTACAACAGAGTAAATAATATACAATTAACTACAAACACTTTGTTTTTGAAGTTGCAAAAAAAAAAAAAAAAAAAANCAGGGGTTCAGTGTCATAAGTAGTTCAGTGACTGGGTTCATTGAGTTACGTTTAACATCTCAGGTTCATGACCTGTTAAGAGAACCTTAACACTATCTTCAGTGACACAGATTCATGAAGTGGTTTTTACCACTCTTATACAGATACTAACTCTCAATCTCAGATTCCATATCACTCCCTTATTTAAAGTCTATTCCCAGATATGAGTTACACTTCTACTTCTATTTCACTCCCTAGTTGTAACACCCGACATTTTATAAGTTTTAGAAATAGACTTTTATATTAATATTAGAAATTAGAGGGGACCAAATGATAGTATTTTATGAAGATAAGGACTTAGAGTGCTAAATAGTTAACTAAAAGGACTAACGGTGCAAGAGATTTAACGACATGAACTAACGACTGTTAAATAGGTAAAATTACCATTTTACCCTTAAGTATTATTCATCCTATAACTCGGAAAATTATCATAAAAATACACGTATTGTGTGTGTTGGCTGGAACGTGGCATTACCATGACTTTTAGGAGGGAAAATAACCATTAGTCTTATCATTATCAAAAATTCTACATGAAGATAATTAGGTTGTGATATTGGTGTTTAACTTTGGAAGAATCAAGCATTCCTTATTAGTGTCTAATTCATCATTCAAGTTAAGTTTATGATTAGAATTATGTTTATATGAATTTAGAAGAATTATGTTTAATTAAGACTTATGAAAACCTAGTTTTAAATGATGATCAATTATGATGATTAAGTATGTCAAGATAAGGAGTGTTTGGTAAAAGCTTATTAAGTGCTTAAATTAACAAAATAGCTTATGCGCCTGATGAAAAATTATCTTGACATGTTATATAAGCTGTAAAATAAGTTTGGTAATAAGTGGAATAGCTTATTATGAGTTTTGGGTCGTTTTGGACAAGTTACAAGTTTAGATCAGCTTGCTGAATTGAAGTTTATGCAGACTTTAAAGGGGCGTATAAAATAGACCGTTTATCGTATTGACATGCCGTAAAAGCCTACTTTTAGCCCTATTAGTATACTTTCCAACCCAAGTGGTCTCATGGTCTAATTTTGAGTTGAAGTGGGTCTACAGTGCAAAATACAGCAGCAACCCAAAAAATTCTGCACTAAAAGTGTTTTTGTAAAAGTGTGTTTAATGATGAAATAGCACATTAGGTGATCATGTTTAAGTTGTTTAGACTCAATACATGTTAGATAAATGTGTTAGCAAGTTATAATAGCATTAGAATGGTTATAATGTGATTAGGTGATCGTGGAAAGCTTGTGGAACACTAAACAAGACTTAAAGGTGAGTAACGGTGTATTAGCTTCATGTTAACACTGGTACAAAAAGTTGTATCGGTCATGCCCAAAATGTGTGACGATATGCATATAGTCACACACGTTTTTTTCGTCATGTGTCACCAAAGGTCCCGCCACCGTAGGTGGCATATGGTCACATTGTTGAGTTCGTGGCCTTTTCCATCGAAAAAGAGTGACCAAAACCCCGAATATGTGTGACAAATTAGGCACAAGTTTTGTTGGATTAGTCATTATCAGTGACCGTAAATACCTTATAGTCACACGAATATTTTTTGAGAGTAACTATTGTTCGTCCTTTGGCCACATAAATATATAACATATGTGACATTTGAGATGAGTCTTTCTAGTAAATGTGTATTTTGTGTGACTATTTCCCGTCCTTTGGCCACATGAATATACAATAA
>LBNU01010501.1:5849-21013 GCA_014162995.1 Artemisia annua
GGGCTGACGCCGTCAGCCCTTATTCTCTATATATATAGGACGAATTTTATTGTTTTAAAAGAGGAACTTGGTGGAGAACTTAAGGGTTAAACCCTAGCTCGTGTATCACAGACCTTAGAGGGGACTTTTACCCCTCTAACTTGCATGTTTAATCTAAGATAAGTCTTCATTCAATCCATACAATATGTCTATGTGTTGTATGATTTATGTTTGTGCTTTTCTTTCCTTTAACATGCTAGGCTAAATTAACTTGTGTTTGCTTAGATCTAATGAAACCTAACTATTGATTATAATGTGATGTGTATGTTGTGATTGTGATTTTGGTGAATGTTTCATCTACGTTAGACTTAAGAAAACTGGCTAACCTCCTATACGGTAACAAGCTTGAACGTCTTAGGAAACGTGAATCCTATGTGCGTTAATTGATTTTAAGGTAGTATTTCATGCGTAGGTTGCTATCGGTGAGCTTGTGATAGGATACTTGACGTATCGTCATAGAGTTAGGCAGGAGCTTATAGAGTTAGGGAATTGAACGCACTCCCTACGACTTGTTAGGAATACACCCGTCATCCACGCAAACTCAACATACTAATTACATGGTAAAAGATAGTTAGGGAGTAATGAAATCTAAGTAAACACTACTTTCCCCACCATTGTTTTCTCAAAACTTTAAATTAATTCGCATAAGTAGATACTTGGGTTAGTTGACTAGCAACTAATTCCGCCCACTCCTTCAAAACCGAGATTTTACTGCTTTCATAAAAACATAAAAAAATACAAAAATAATCATCCTCCACCCTTAAACCTTAATTAGAGTAGTCTTTAACCTAACGAACACTATTCCCTGTGAGAGAACGATCAATCCCCCGGTACTTGCCACTACACTATACTACATCGGTCAGNCGAGATTTTACTGCTTTCATAAAAACATAAAAAAATACAAAAATAATCATCCTCCACCCTTAAACCTTAATTAGAGTAGTCTTTAACCTAACGAACACTATTCCCTGTGAGAGAACGATCAATCCCCCGGTACTTGCCACTACACTATACTACATCGGTCAGGTACACTGCCTGGTGGGGATTGTAAGCCTCTTGAGATCCCTTGAGAGGTAAAACAAAGTGCGTAAGCAATCCCACGCGCATCAGTATCCCAAATAACCTGTTTAGCAAAACAACCAGTACCTTCTTCATCATTAAACTGAAGGTCTGCTCTGATTTGAGCCTCTGTGATGCGAATATTGCGACCAGCTACCTTAGCAGTAATAAACCAAACATCCAATTCCTCCCATCCAGCAGTAGCAGTAGCCCAAAATTCTTGAATCCAGGGTCCAATCACATCAGGGTTAACCAAAATAGCATAGTTGATTGGAGACCCAGCAAGAAAATCAATGATATCATGAAAAGCAACATTGAATTCAGTCTTATCTAAATTGGCTACCATATTGTGACAATTACATGTTGAACGAGCCATTTGTGTATGGTGTGTGAGAGTAATTTGTGAAAAACGGCGAAGGTGAAGTGAAAGTTTTAAAGAAAAAAAAAATAATGGTAGGGATAAGTAAATATGGGTAAGATTTATAAAATCAAATCCCAATAAATACGAAAGGTTGTTATTTTTATCCCGTATTTCTTTCCAAATTTTAAATAACAGTTACCTTAAAGAATTGACCGTTGTATAGTAACAGTACTTCCACGTCAGCATAACAGTACTTTCACATAGCCGTTGAGCAGTACTTTCACCATACAGAACTCAATTGCCTATAAAAAGACTCTTCATCCATATGCATCTTCATCACAAAATCATCCCAAAAACTTCAATAATCCTCTTATTACCACACAATATCACCATGAGCAAATCACCATTTGTGTACACCTCATCAGATACTGATTCAGATAATGAGATAAAGTATTATTCTGACCCTAGTTCTGATTCTTCAACAGGATGGAGTAGCTATTTTCCTCCTATGACAACAGGTTCCTCCAAGAGAAACACCAAGAGAAAGGCACCAACTGCTGATCCTCCTATACAACTAGCCAAAGAACTGCCAATTGCTTTGACTCATGCCTTGGAATCTGCAATGAAGAACATGAATTGGTCTGCTCAAGAAGGCCCAAGTGAGAAGCCATCAGCCAGAACGTCCTCCAAAGCAAGTGCTGTTCCTTCCATGCCCAAAGATGCAAGCATCTTTTGAAGAGAAGAGAAAGAAATCTCATAAGGCAAAGCAAAACAAGGGAAAAGGGAAAAAGCCTATGGAGTAGGTTTTCTAGGTTGTAGTAGGATTGGTGTAGGTTTGCTTTAATGTGTAACTCTGTTGGTGTAATGTCTTTGTCTTCAAGATGAATGTACTGTGACTTTTATGAATAAAAGTGCTGTTTCTTAGAATGAATGATGAATGTAGCCTCCCCTTAAATAAGAAACAACTGCTAATGCCTCCCCTCAAAAGTAGGCCTAAAAATTAATCATACCAATACTTACCACTAAATGCTTAAATCTTGTAACATCAAAGCCTTTAGTAAGTAGATCTGCTACATTATCATCTGTATGAATCTTGACCACATTAATTAAACTGTGCCCATAACAATCTCGAATGAAGTGATGTCTAATTTGAATATGCTTAGTCTTTGAATGATACACTGGATTCTTCACAATACAAATAGTACTCTCATCATCAATGTTGATAGGAGTATTCTTGAAATTAAATCCATAATCCAAAAGCTGATTTTGCATCCAAAGCACTTGTCCACAACATTTTGCAGCTGCAACATATTCTGCTTCAGTAGATGAGGTTGCTGCAATTGTTTGTTTCTTACATTGCCATGAAACTAATCTTCTTCCAAGATATTGGCATCCACCAGTGGTTGATCTTCTATCAAAGTTATCTCCAGCATAGTCACTATCTGAAAAGGCTTGCAAGTGAAAAGGTGACTCCCTAGGATACCAAAATCCTAATTTAGGTTGATACTTGAGATAAGCAAAGATCCTTTGAACATCATTCATGTGTGAAACCTTGGGTGAAACTTGAAATCTTGCACATAAACAGACTGCAAACATAATATCAGGTCTTGAGGCAGTTAAGTACATAAGACACCCAACCATTGATCTGTAAAGCTTGACTTCCACTGGTTTTCCATTTTCATCCTTTCCAAGTAAGTTTGAGGATTTAATAGGTGTAGTGACTGGCTTGATAGTATTGAGATTAAACTTCTTAAGAATGTCAGTGACATACTTATCTTGGCTTATGAAAATACCAGTACTTGACTGTTTAACTTGAAGTCCCAAAAAGAAAGTCAAATCACCCATTGAACTCATCTGAAATTCTTTTTGCATAAGTTCTTCAAACTCTTTCACCATGGATTGTTTAGTAGCACCAAGAATAATATCATCCACATACACTTGAACTAGCATGATATCCTTTTTGTCTCTCTTAATGAACAAAGTCTTATCAATGGCTCCTCTCCTATAGCCATGTTGTAACAGAAAATTTGAAAGTCTTTCATACCAAGCTCTAGGGGCTTGATGAAGACCATACAGTGCTTTAACAACTTTGTAGACTTTGTTTGGATGTTCAGGATCTTCAAAACCAGGAGGTTGTTTGACATAAACCTCTTATGTAATTTTGCCATAAAGAAAGGCACTCTTGACATCCATTTGATAAACTGGGAATCTCATATAAGAGGCAAAAGCAAGAAATAATCTTATAGCTTCAATTCTTGCTACAGGGGCAAAGACTTCATCATAATCAACTCATTTTTCTTGTCTGTATCCTTGAGCAACCAGTCTTGCTTTGTTCTTGATCACATTACCTCTTTCATCTCTTTTGAGTCTGAAAACCCATCTTGTACCAATGACCTTCACGCCATCAGGTAAATCACATAAGACCCAAACTTCTTGAAATTTAAACTGTAGAAGTTCTTCTTGCATAGCTTCAACCCATCTTTCTTTGGATAAAGCTTGCTTTATGTTCTTGGGTTCTTCTTGAGAGATGAAGCAAGCAAATAAACAAGTCTGTTGATCTTTATGATTCAACCTGTTCTGTTTATAGAAAAAAATAAGTAAAGCATTTTGAGGCTTAGTCATGCTTTTAGCTTTTGATCTTGTAAGAACACCAGAAGTAGGAGAAGCAATAATCTTGTTTGTAGGATGATTCTTATGTACTATTGAAGTGTGAGTTGTTGGTACAGTAAGATCATCTTCCAAATTTGTTTGATCAGGACCTTGTTCACCAAAAATTCCTTCATCTTGCAACTCATCATCTGATTCTTCAAATGGAGGCATGGATGATCCAGGCCAATCTTCAGTATTTGTCCAACTATTTGACTTGATTCCCTTAGAAGTACCTTCATCTTGAGTAGCAGTACTTTGATCCAAAGTACTTGGATCCAAAGTACTGTTCTTCAAAGTGCTGTCAGTTGAAGATTTAGAAAGTTCTTTTGTCTGTTCTGCTTCATAAGCTCGTCTTAGATCATCTTCATAGGACTTTGCAAGTGTTTCTTGAAAAAGCATCCTATTTAATTCATCTTGTATAGCTTGATCTTCATCAGAGACTGTTGTGGTTGAGTTAACAGTATCTTGCTTATCATTAGCAGTACCTTGGTTTTTATTGACAGTACTTTGTTCTTTGTCAGTATCTGTAGGACTAGCATTGACACCATGAACTATGAACTGTGAATTGTCTTCTTCTGAATGGACAATTTGATTCTCTCCCCTAACAGGCACATAGTTCATAGAAGGAGTCAATATATCAAGATCAAACATCCAATCAGGACCTTTACCTTTCTAGTTTGGTAGATCTTCAAGGAATTAAACATGAAGACAGTCTTGAACCTTCTTTGTAACTTTGTTATACACCCGAAAACCTTTACTGTTTGTAGAATAACCCAAGAGATATCCTTCCTCAGACTTGCCATCAAATTTTCCCAAATTGTCAATGGTATTAAGAATAGTAAGAGGACATCCAAAAGGCTTCATAAAGCTGATACTAGGTTTTCTGTCCATCAATAATTCATAGGGTGTCTTCATTTGAGGTTTGGTGATAGAAACTCTATTCAAAATATAGCAAGCAGCACTTACTGCTTCAGCCCAAAACTGAATAGGTAAGAGTGAGTCTGCTAGCATAGTCCTTGCTGCTTCTATCAAAGTTCTGTTCTTTCTTTCTGCAACTCCATTCTGCTGAGGAGTTCTTGCAATACTGAATTCCCTCTTGATTCCCTTGTTAGCACAAAAGTCATCCATAAGTTTGTTCTTGAACTCAGTCCCATTGTCACATCTAATACCTCTAACCTTATGTCTTAACTGATTTTCTAGGGAGATGATTAAATCATGAATGGCATCAAATGTCTCATCTTTAAATCCCAAGAAAAAGACCCAACTAAAACGACTGCAATCATCTGTGACAACTAAGCAGTACTTCTTCTTGTTGAGGCTTGAAACAGAAACAGGTCCAAAAAGATCCATATGCAACAGCTCCAAAGGTTCTCTTACAGTTCTTTCCTCAAGCTTTTTACAGGAAGCTTTATGTTGTTTACCCTTCTTGCAGGCCAAGCATGATTGATCAGTCTTGAAAGTTTTGGAAGGTAAACCTCGAACTAGATTGCCTCTGACTAACTTGTTGATGTTCTTGAAATTCACATGACCTAGTCTTCTGTGCCATAGATGTGCTTCTTCAGTTGATGCTTTAGCTACTAAACATGTAACATTCTCAGTAGCTAAGATATTCTTCATATCAATGCTGTACACATCATTGGTCCTTGGTGCCCTTAAGACCACTAATTCTTCAGCTACAAACTTGAATTCAGGTGAGAGAATTAAACATTCTGTTTCAGTGAACAAGACAGGGTACTTCTTGTCACAGATCTGAGAAACTGATAGTAAATTGAACTTGAGCTCCTTCACATAGCTAACATTCTCAAAGTCAATCTTTCCAGTCTTGATAGTTCCTTTGCCTGTAATTCTCCCTCCAGTAGCATCATCCCCAAATGCAACTTTTCCTCCAAAAAATGGCTTAAAATCTGACAGAATCTGCTTTTCTCCTGTCATGCTTCCAGAGCAACCACTATCAACAATCAAATGATCTTTAAGCTCCACTTCTGGGTTGCCCTGCACAAAGATAAGAAAGTTAGTTTCTTTTAGGAACCCAAGCCATTACTGACTTGTGTTCCCCTTGTGGAGTCACATACTTAAAATCTTTAAGTATGTAATTCCCACTATCTTTTAAAACATGATCAATAACTTTCTTTTGTTCAAAAACTTGATCTTTGTTAGAAAAACAACTTTCTTTTACAACAGCATGTTCTTTTTCACCCACACTTTCTGAAAGTACTGGTTTGTCCCCAGCAGTACTTTCCTTTTTGACCCACATAGTTTTAACTTTTTGGGTTGAGGTCTGTGGTTTAGGTACTCTTTTGTAAGGCCTCTTAGATGTAGAAAAATTGGTATCATGGCCAGGAGCTCGTTTTGAAACATTGAGTCTTACATGAGCAGTACCTTTATTAGGTGAAAATCTCCTAACAGTACTTTGAGAGAATACTGTTTGTGGCCTACCAGTACCTTGAAAAGAATGACCTGAAGGTACTGGTTGTTTGGAAAAAGTTCTTTTCTGTTGAGGGTACCTATATGATTCAGTGAAATTACTATGGTTGACCCTTCTAGAATAATTCCAAACAGGTTTGGGTGAAGCTGGTTTAGTTTCTGTAGGCCTATTTTGTACAGATCTGGTCTTTGGGTATTGACTTAAGTAATTTGAATGTAAGGTACAATCTTTTATCAAATGATTAGGACTATAACAAACAAAACACAATTTTTGATTCATTGACCCAAATCCAGATCTTTGAGGGTTATACCCAAGACCAGTGTGACTTCTAGGTGAATAATGAGAAGAGTTTCTAAAGTTAGCAGTATGTTGGAAAGAATTCTTTGAGGGAACTGCTGAGTGACTAGCAGTCCTTTGATTAAAGTGAGAAAATACTGCTGGTTTTGAAAAAGGTTTAGAGAAACTCTTATCATTAACATTATTCCCTGATCCCCTAGTATTCCCATGATTCTTAAGAATCTCAACTTTGACTTCAGATGAACCTGGATTAGATTGACCCTTAAGTTTATTCCTAAACTCTAGATTGTCTACTCCATAACAAGAAACATCTTTCCTAGGTGGTTGAAAACTTCCAACAGCATGAGGAACTGCATGATACCCCTCATCTTTCTTAAATTCAGGAGGTGTTGGGCTTATGGGTTCCTCACTACTAGATCTGTTTTCTTCTGAGCAAGTTTCAAATTCACTAGTTGAGATTTCCTCTGAACTTTCTTGTTCCTTATCACTAGTTGGGTTCTCTTCTGAACTACTATACTCAACACCATAACCTAGTCCTGTTTTAATGTTTGTTCTTCTTTGTTTTTCACAGAAACTAACATGTGTAAGACCAGCTTCTTTCCAACTTTTAAGCTTTTCTAACAAATCATCTCTTTCCTTAGTCATCTTTTCTAACTCAGACACCTTACATCCTAACTTCCATTCACTTAACTTTAACTGATAGTCCTGTTGTTGATATTTTTCAGCCCAAGCTACTTCATTATTTTCATGTGTAATTATTTTAGCTTCTAAGGATTCTAAGGTCAATTGATAACCTAAGACTTCAGACCTAGCTTTATTATGTTTATCTCTTTCAGACACATAATCACTAAGTACCTTTTGATACACATTATTGCACTTAGAGCATACCTCAGTAGCAGTAGATGAAGTAGGTGCAGTAGCAACCAAAGCCAACAGAACAGGTGCATCTTCATTCTCCATGCTCCAGTCAAAGCCTCCAAGATCATCAGTGGAATCCAAAGCAGTACATCCTGGTTCCTCATCAAAAGCTGTGCTCCAATCATATTCCTCCATTGCAACCATAGAGAGAGTAACTGGTTCATCATCAAATTCAGCACTCCAGTCAACCTCTGATAAGTTTTCTTGAGCCACAAATGCTTTTGGTTTAGGTTCAGGAAGCTCCTTGAGTTCAACCTTGGGTTTCTCTATCATCCTGTTTGCTTGATACTTGGCAAACTTACATTCCCTTGCAAAGTGACCAGTCTTTTGACAGTTAAAGCATTCAATCTTAGACTTGTCAAATGCAATTCCTTGTTTGGCCTTGAAATCAATCCCTCTTCCTGTTTTCTTCATGAACTTCTTGATCCTAGCAGTAATCATAGCAACTTGCCATCTGATGTCAATTTCTTCTAGATCATCTTCTTCAATCTGCAGTAGGTCTTCTTCATAGGTAACAGGTAAAGTGGCTTGTTGAGCAAAGAATGAGCACACAACATCATCACAATTGATGTTGTTTGAGAGTTGTGAAGTGGTAGTAGACACAGTTGAGTAAACATCAGCAACAGTACTTTGAACTGGATAAGCAGTACTTTTAGTGGAAGTACTGCTTGTCTTGGCAGGAGACACAAAAGCAATACTGTTGGTTGATGAACCTGATTTACCATTCATCTCATGCTCATACACCTTCAAGTTGTTGTATAAATCATCAAAGTCCATACTAGCCAAATCAGGTTGACCCCTGATCATAGTAGCAATTACATGCCAGATAGATGGTAAACTCCTTAGGAACTTCAAGTTTGCATCTTCAGTAGAGACTTCTACACCATGTATCTCTAGCATACTGAGAAGATTTTGAAATCTCTCATAGGCAGCATCAAGTCCTTTTCTTTCTCCAATAGCAAAGGTTTCAAACTGCTGCTTCAGCAAACTTCTGTGCATCTTCTTTGAAGCATCATTACCTCCAAATCTTGTTTTGATAGCAGTCCACAGTTGTTTAGCATCCTTAGCATTATGAAACTTCAACAGGTGACCATCAGGGATAGCAGACAGTAGTATGTTGAGAGCTTTGTCTTGATTCCTCTTCACAGTTGCAGAGAGTTGTTGCTGAGGTGGTTTAGGCTGTCCAGGAACAACTTCAGGTTCTTCTATAACTTGATTGCCATTGACAACGATATCCCAAAGTGCAGAGTCAGTAATAGCAATGTACTGCTATAACACCCCCATTTTCAGGATCGCAGCGGAAAGGGACATGGGGTGCTATATATCGATCACATTATACAAATATAATAAACAAGTTTCATACAAAGATGTATTTAATAAAAGTTCACCTTAGGAGGTTATCAAAGTTTTACAAGAGGTCCCAAAAGTTTACATAGTTTAAAAGTACATAAGATAATAAAAGTCTTAATCACTTTATTAAGTGAAAATTTATTTAAAACATGAGCCATCTTGATGATAATCTTTCCTTGCGCGGCCCATCTTTAATAAAAGTCTTAATCACTTTATTAAGTGAAAATTTATTTAAAACATGAGCCATCTTGATGATAATCTTTCCTTGCGCGGCCCATCCAAGCTGAGATTACCTACGGACCTAAGATAAACATGCTAAAAGTCAACAATAATGTTGAGTGAATTCATAGAGTTTAATAAGTAATAAGTTGAATACAAGTATTATTCATCGGACAACAAGTATGATCAGTACTTGTCGGGTTATCAGATTATAGCATAGAGCTCATGAAACCGAACCTTAACCTAGTTTTATCATTTGCCCCGATAGGGTAATATTTGCCATTTACCACATATTCTCAATATTATGTGACCGTTGAAAGATGGGCGCTACCCATTCGGCCAGGCTGGTCAATGCTCAATATGCATATTCATAATATTAGCGTTTTCCACATAATTAACGGTTCATGATGGGGACTTAATTGGCAAGAGACACTCAATGTCTTATAATCATGTATTCGGGTCAAGCATACCAAAAAGCTACTTGTATTCGTTTTGTAAAACTAGCATGTATCCCCCTCGCGAGGTTTATAAATCATTTAAAAGAGTAAAAGCGAGGCTATAAACTCACCCGGATAAAGGAAATAGCACGAAACAAGCAAGTGAAGAAACTAGCCGCGAAAGCTCTACGATGAACCTAAATAGACATATGCTTGTCTTAGGTTTTTGAAAATAAATATTGATGTATTTTTGTTGTATATAAATCATGATCTTACTTAGGCTTGGTACAATATTCCTATACTTGTTTATATGTCCAAATATGTAGTAGTTATAGGTCCAATATTACAAGTTATAAAACATTTTTATACCTTTCTATACTTAGTGCTGATGAAAATTTTATTAACTTGTACATGTTTACAATTTCACCATTTGCAAACCGTAAGTCCAAAAATTAAGTTCCTTATATCCCCGGAAAGGTATTAACCTGTAATAATAACTTTTGTGGGTCCCACTAAGCTAAAAATTACACAACATCAGTAAAACTATCAATTTACCCACTATATTCAGTCCATCAGCTTTCAAAATTACAACGGTCCCACAAAAGTTGCGATAACTAGAGTTCTACAAGTCCAATTAATTCCCCGTTTGCGGCCAAGTTTAAGTTAAGATGTTACCTACATTTCATAAAACTGGGCCAAGTAGTGAAAATGAGCATATCACTAAGATTTTTACCATTTAAATCTGCAACTCAAAATTTGGCATGTTTCACGAAAATATTTCTAGTTTAATCATCGTAATGAGTTATTCGATGAAATACCCGTCAAAATGACCAAAAGACATAGGGCTACAACTACATATTTTTAGTTTAGGTCCAATATTTACTGATTAAATCAGTTTATTCCGTTTCTACCCCTGATTCAGATTCACAGTTTGTAAGTTTAGTCCTTAAGTGTTTTTAGTGTTTCCTAACCAATGTACCAAGCTTAATTAAGCATAATAATTTATGTAGTGTTCAAATACATCATAATATACTATTTTTACAGTAGTGAATATAAAAATAAATAGAGAGTTAGTGGAGGAGTTTTCTTACAAAAGTGATGAACAAGAAAGGTTACAACAACAAGAACACTAGACCTAGTTTAACCCATCAACACTTGCACCTTTCTTTTACCCAAATCAACCCAATCTTTGACCACCAAAATCCTTTGAAAAACCTTGATAATCACAGCCCCTAAACCCTTGAAAGTCTTTAGAATAATTACCAATAAAAACCCTTGAAGAGAAGTCTTGAAGAGGAAAAGAACAAGGAACAAACTAGCACCAAGAGATCACCATTCTTGCACTAAATCTTGGACTAGCAAAAACACAACACCAAAGGTGACTTTGGTCTTGAGGAGCCACGAATTTAAGAGAGGAACACAGATTTTTTTGAGTGAAATAAGTTGTTGGTGATATGCTCTATGTTAGTTTTAGGGCTTATATATGATTAGGAACAAGAGTGGAATACAAGTGTTAAAGAGTTGGAAAATCAACAAGCCACTTGGCTTGTTGGTTGCTTAAAACCAGCCACATCATGCGGAAAAGGGTGAGTGGAGAATTTTTGTGATTAAATTTTGTTATTAGATGTATTATGTAGTGTATATTGCTCCCGGTAACTTAAAACGTGGAGTTTTAAGACGCGTAACGTGGTACCGGTTAGAAAATAAATGTAAAACTTGTAAATATATAAAAACTTGTTTTCAAAATATATTTTTGAAGTATAGATGAGTGGTGAGTTCATCGGAGGATTTATTTGAGGTTAAAACGTGAAAACACAAATTTAAACCGCGCAATACGTAAAATATGTAATGTTGACGTAAAAATGGAAAAATTGAATTATGACTTTCTAAAATAGGATTGAAAGGAAACAATGGAGTATAGAAAATGTAGAGTAGACATAGTATAGTCGTGGTTGAATAAATTGAATGTTCACGGATAACTTCCGACGAAGTCAATTTATTAAAATAGGATAGTTATTTAATAAACTATTATTTAAAATATATGACATGAATTTTTAGAAATGTCACAGCACGTACCACTTAAGAGAGCTCCGTCCCGGAGCTTAACTCGTTTCATCTCCTGATGGTTTATTTGTGAAAAGATGGGGATACTTTTCCTTGATTTGATCTTCGCGCTCCCACGTGAACTCTTGTCCTCGCCGGGTATTCCAACGAACCTTGACAATAGGGATGCGACTTTGCTTGAGTTGTTTCACCTCACGATCCATGATCTCTACTGGTTCTTCTATGAAGTGTAGCTTATCATCGATCCGAAGTTCTTCTAATGGAATGATAAGACTTTCATCCGACAAACACTTTTTGAGGTTAGAAACGTGAAAAGTGTTGTGAATGCCTTGAAGTCCTTCAGGTAGCTCTAATTTGTACGCCACCGGACCAACTCTAGCTAAGATCTTGAATGGTCCGATATATCGTGGACTTAGCTTTCCACGCTTACCAAAACGAATTACACCTTTCCATGGCGAAACCTTGAGCATAACTTTATCACCTACATTAAACTCCAAAGGTCGGCGTCTAACATCGGCATAACTTTTCTGGCGGCTACGGGCAGTTAACAAACGGTTCTTGATTTGAACAATCTTCTCCGTTGTTTCACGAATCATTTCTGGCCCTGTGAGTTGAGTATCTCCAACCTCACTCCAGCTAACGGGTGATTTACACTTTCGTCCGTAGAGAGCTTCGAATGGTGCAGCCTTGATGCTTGCGTGATAACTATTGTTGTAGGAGAATTCGACTAATGGTAAATGTCGATCCCAACTACTTCCAAAGTCAATCACACACGCCCTTAGCATGTCTTCTAAAGTTTGTATTGTTCGCTCGCTTTGACCATCCGTTTGTGGGTGGTATGCCGTACTCATATCCAGATTTGTATCCAACGCCTTCTGGAGTGACTTCCAGAACCCCGATGTAAATCGGCTATCTCTATCGAATAATTGAAATAGGCACACCATGTCTACAAACAATCTCTTTCAAGTATAGTCGAGCAAGTTTCTCCATACCGTCGGTTTCTTTTATAGGTAGGAATGAGCAGATTTCGTCAAACGATCCACAATGACCCAAATTGCATCATACCCACTTGGAGTTCTAGGAAGTTTAGTGATAAAATCCATGGTAATTCTTTCCCATTTCCAAATAGGAATTTCAGGTTGTTGAAGAAAACCGGCTGGCTTTTGATGTTCCGCCTTCACTTTCGCACAAGTTAGACACTTGCCAACATAGGTGGCAATCTCGGCCTTCATATTTGGCCACCAATACAGTAGCTTTAGATCATGATACATCTTATCTGACCCCGGATGGATAGAATATTTGGATTTATGAGACTCGTGCATGATTAAGTCTCTCAAACCTCCAAACAATGGTAACCAAACACGATTACCAAAACATCGGGTTCCATCGGGACGAGTCTCAAATATTGGTTTGATCCCCTTCCCTAGATTTTCGGCTTTCACATTTTCTTCTTTCATTGCTTCCTCTTGAGCCTTAAGAATTTGTTCCGGTAACTTAGGGAGAACCGTGGTCGTCATTACCAATGATCTAACACGTAATGGTTTTGCCCTTTCCTTTCGGCTTAAGGCATCAGCCACCACGTTTGCCTTCCCTAGATGATAACGGATATCGCAATCGTAATCACTTAGGAGTTCAATCCATCTTCGTTGTCTCATGTTAAGCTCTTTTTGATCGAGGATGTATTGGAGACTCTTGTGATCGGTATACACCGTACACTTCGTACCGTACAAGTAGTGTCTCCATAGTCTAAGAGCAAAAACCACAGCACCCAATTCTAAATCATGGGTCATATAGTTTTCATCATGAGTTCTCAATTGTCGAGAAGCATATGCTATGACCTTTTGTCGTTGCATCAATACTGCTCCAAAACCTTTGTTCGATGCATCACAATAGACCACAAAATCTTCCGTCCCATCCGGTAGTGCCAAGATAGGTGCACTACAAAGTTTCTGTTTTAATATTTGGAAAGCCCCTTCTTTGTCTTTACCCCACACGTACTTCTTATTTTTCTCGGTCAATTTGGTAAGAGGTTTGGCTATTAAAGAAAAACCTTCGATGAATCTTCGATAATAGCCGGCAAGTCCTAAGAATTGCCTCACTTCTGTTGGTGACTTCGGTGAAGTCCAATTTTGGATAGCTTCAATCTTTGAAGGATCCACATGAAAACCTTTACTATTGATCACATGGCCGAGAAATTGTACAGATTCTAGCCAAAATTCACATTTCGAAAACTTGGCGTACAATTGCTCCTTTTTGATTAACTCCAAAATAATCTTTAAGTGCTCCTCGTGTTCCTCTTTGTTCTTGGAGTAAATTAGGATGTCATCTATAAATACAATTACAAACCTATCGAGATACGGCTTGCACACCCGATTCATCAAGTCCATGAATACCGCGGGTGCATTTGTCAATCCAAACGGCATCACTTAGAACTCGTAGTGACCATACCGAGTTCTAAATGCAGTAATTGGAGTGTCTTTTTCTCGGATGCGGAGCTGATGGTAACCTGACCGTAGGTCAACCTTGGAATATACACTTGAGCCTTGAAGTTGATCAAACAAATCATCAATTCTTGGGAGTGGATAACGATTTTTGACCGTTAACTTGTTAAGCTCGCGATAATCGATACACATACGAAAGGATCCGTCTTTCTTCTTCACAAACAACACCGGAGCTCCCCAAGGCAACGAGCTCGGTCGAATGAATCCTTTCTCCGACAATTCTTGTAATTGTTCCGATAGCTCCTTCATTTCTGATGGTGCCAACCGATAAGGTGCACGCGCCACAGGTGCAGCACCAGGCACTAATTCAATTTGGAACTCTACTTGTCGAGGTGGTGGAAGTCCCGGTAGATCGTCGGGAAACACTTCCAAAAAATCGCGGACAATCGGTACATCTTGTAATCGTCTTTTGATTGATCCCTTCTCTGTCACTTGTGCTAGATACATTTGGAACCCTTGTCCAATGTACCTTTGGGCCTTGATACGAGATACGACTTTTAATTGGGACGCGCCTCAATCGCCTTTGATTATTATTGTTTTGTTGTTGTGTGGGATGCGAACAATCTTTTCACTACAAATAATGGCTGCGTTTCGGTAGGATAACCAGTCCATTCCAATAATGACATTAAAAGTCCCAAGTTCAATTGGCATGAGGTCAATACTAAATGGGTGGTTCGCTAGAATTATGGTACAGCCCCTTATAACAGTGTTGGTACTAACCAATTTCCCATCGGCTAATTCTACTTCATAACTATAGTTGAACTTAATCGGGTTAATATTTATCAACGCACTAAAACTAGTGGACACAAAGCTCTTGTCCGAACCCGAATCAAATAAAACTTTAA
>LBNU01010503.1:7089-18974 GCA_014162995.1 Artemisia annua
AGTTCAAAAACAAGACTTTGGTTTTGACACAATTCTAGTTTTTTGTTGAGTTGAATAATTTCATCTGAAAGTTTTTTCTGCACATCATCATTTTGTTGTCGGAGACTCATGTTCTCATTTTTTAATGTCTCAACATGTTTTTTCAACAACCCAATATCATCACAGTGTTCAGAAAAAAGCATATCAGTACCACATTCATAAAGAGAATTCATTACCACAGATATAATATCATGAATGAGGACTCGTTCCATGAGACGATCATTTTCATTTTGCAAAAACTGATTTTGACGTTTGAGTTTAAAAACTGACCGTTCTGTTTCGTGACAGACATTGAGAATGTTTTTGACTTCCTTATTTAATTCTTGTTCCCAATACCAGGTGTGTGAATACAAACGTTTAAGCGGTGGAGTAAATTGAGTTTCAAACATTTCACGCCTTTCTTTAGCAACGGGTGACATGAAATTTGCAACCGTGACTTCAGAATTGCGTTCAATGGCAGTGTCTATCAACTTAATTTCATTAATGACAGATCTAAAGTATTGAAATAAAGGAGCCTCATTGATCATGCTTAGTTTATTATGTAAATCTTTAGCGTTTTGAATGATAAGATCTAAGCTTGTTTCTTGAGAATCTTTTGTTTCAAAAATCTTAAGTTGTAGTTTACTATGCTCAAGTTCTCTTGATAAAAGTTTAACTTTAGCTTTTAATCTTGCATTCAACCCCTGGCATTGGATATTCTGATTTTGACTAATCAAAAGAAGTTGTCTGAGTTCTGTTTCTGAATCGTTCAAAGGTTCATGTGGTTCAAGTTGACCATCGTTATCATTAGGCAGTGTGATAGCAGGATGATCAAATGTAACAACTGGATTCATTTGATCATAGTCATCAAATATAACCACTGTGGAAATTTGATCATTCTCATGAGTAGATAACGGTGAATCAGATTGAACAACTTAGACCTCATTCATTTCGGAGACAGAAGGAGAGACAATGTCGTGAATGAGACATGACTTATCACATACCTGAGACTGACCGTCAGTGTCATACACTGGGCCTGAGTCTGTTACCTGAACTTCTTCTGTGTCAGCCATCAACATCATATCAGCAGTAGTATCCATAACATTCATCTGATCTTTTTGCTGTTGATTTCGTGCAATTGCTTCATCTTTGAGTGCTGAGAGGTACTTCTGAAGATAGTAGGCACTGCTGTGAGGAGTAGGTTGTGATGCTTCAGATGGTGCACTGGTAAGTGCAGTGGATGACACACCAAGTTGCTCAAACTGTTGCATAATCGTTTGATGAGTATGAGGATCTTCTGAAGTATGCTCACTAGAGTTGTCTAAGACAAAGCCTTCATTAGTGTAGGTGAACCCATGAATGATGATTGGTGCAGGAAGAATAGTCTTAGGAAACTTTCTCTGTAAGCAAGATCGAATGAGTCTATCAGTAATGACAGTAGGGTCCTCATCACTGTGCATGATAGCAAGGTGGTTCCACAGCTCTTGAGCACTTGCATCAACATCCAGCTTAGTGTACATGGCATTAGGAAGAGCGGTAGTGATAAACCATGCAGCTTCATGATCAGCATTGTATTGATCTAGTTCAGTGCCAGACAGAACATCACGAGTTTGAAGTGTGATATTTCCTTCAGTGTCGGCAATGAATTTCATCTGATATGGTCCATCCTTGATTGATTTTAGCAGTAGATCAGGATGTGGACGTGTTTGAAGCCATTGCAGAAATCTGTCTTTCCAAACATGGTATGGTTCTGATAGCAAAAATGGAGGAGTATATGCAGTTCCACACAGTAGATGATGACGAGCATTGATGTATAGAGGGTGTTGAAATGGAGCTTCAGAGTATGGTACGTAAGACATGATTGAAAACTTGTGGTTTATGGATCTTGTAGAAGGTATAGTACTTAAGGATAATCTTCGAAAACAAATCCCAATGTGATTTCGATACTTGGTTATTGGATGATTTCGATAAACTGTTAAAGTCCAGGTAATCTCGATAAGCTAAGGTTCTCGATAAAGCAGTGAAGATTTCGATAACTCACGTTATTCTCGATAAAAGGAAATTATCGAGAAAAGTTGGAGACAATTATCGAGATCTTTGGTTCTATGAAGACAAAGTATGTTTTCGATGTTGCTGAATGGAATTTTGATAGATTCACAAGATTTCGAAAACAGGTAAGTGTTTTCGATAAGTAGTGAAGTTCTCGATAACCTTCAGGTTTCTCGATAACAAGTATCCAAAGTTTTGAGATTATACAATAACGAAACTATCCAATATGTCGAAGTGTTTTCTTTCTTATACAAGAGAGAAAAGCACTGAGTAAGCAACAAAAACACTTAAGTAGTAATATCGAAAGTTCTCGATAAAAAAGGGTTTATGTTTCTCGATAAAAAAGGTTTTAGAGGTTCTCGATAAAAGAGGGTTTGAGGTTCTCGATAAGTAGCCAAAATGCAGATTTTTCTTTTGTGAAAAAGCAAGCCTAAAACGAGTTTTTAATCCAAGATTCTTGTACAACTAGCATTAAAATGATGAAATCTTAATGAAAGTTGCAAACTTGAACTTTTTAACAAAAATTTGAAAATTTTCGATAAAAAGTACAAATATACGAATCAAAAGAAAACCTAAAATTTTGAAACTTTATTGTTTTTTTTGGTTTCTAACACAAGTTTGGTAACAAATATGTGATAAAAACACAAAAGAAGCAAGAAAGTTGCAAACTTTTTGATTTCAACGAGAGTAAAAACGTGTTTATGGTTAACACAAAAAAACTAAACTACACCTTCTTCTAGCGATTGATACCACTTGTTAGGTCACCATATTAGTAAACACAAGTAATCTTATAAGAGAAATGAGATGAGAATTAGACTTGGTTGATTAATAACAATATGAAAGATGAAAGAGCAAGAGTTTTCTTAAGATATGAAATTAACCAACATTTTACAATGAAGAGTTGATGTCCTATTTATAGGAAAAGAGTAGGGCAACATTCCCTTCTTCCCTATCTCACTATGTCGTGGGCTTTAAGGCCCATTGGACATCTTATTAGACTTAAACATTAAACCATACGAGTAACTAAATAACGTAGCTAATTATGATAATTCTAGCAACCTATTACATTGACTGAAATGACCGAGACTTGACTGAATAGTTGAAAACTTTTGCACTAACACATTCATATCTTTCATCTAACCCTTTAACATCTCATTGTTGTGAAGATTCTTTTGTAGCAAAGAAGTTCACAAGTGCATATTAAGTTACAAGTATTCAACACAACGTTGCAAGACTTGTTAGCTTAGCATCGTGTAGACTTTGCGTAGTTTACACTTCATTTGATTGTGTGTTTTCAGTTGTGATTGGTTAGTATTTTAGGCCTTAAAATACATAGTGTGACGGGAGTTGTTGTACCCTTGTAAAGAACTAAACGGGAGTGGTTGTACCCTTGTAAAAGAACTCGACATCTAGCTTAGTGTCGGTAAACTATTAAGCGACGTGTAAGGTTTTCTCCGCCGGTGAAAGGAGCTTGTTGACTAGTGAAAGAAACTCTCGAGTTGGATACTCGGGGCGTGGACGTAGGGCAAGGAAAATAGAGTTCCTTGTAGCGGAACCACGATAAACAATCGTGTCATGGTTTGATCGTTTCTTTCGTTATACTTGCATATTACATATTGTCTTTGTGTTCATATCTTTGATTAAACGGAAAGTTTGAAAAGATAATTAGATTAAAAACCGGTAAACTATTCAACCCCCCCTTCTAGTTTTCCACATATTTCTTTACCAAGTTCCCACCCGAATGGAATGAAGGAAATTTACATTAAGTATTTGCGAAATTTGGAGAGGTAGCTGATGTATATGTGGCAAAGAAGATGAGTAATGTGGGTTTAAGGTTCGGGTTTTCATGCTTTTCTGAATTGGTAATCCACAAGTTCTCAAAGAAAGATTAAACAAGATCTGGAATGGGAGCTTCTAACTTAGAGCAAATGTTGCTATGTTTGAAAGATCTTTTTTAAGTTTAGGAAAGGATGCCAGTTCGAATCAATTACCCTCGAAAAATCTAAACAGATGGTGAATCTATCTTGATACACTCACCATTAGAAATTTAATCAATTTTTTGCCAACCTTTCAATGTTTCAGATTGCAAGGTAAACCATTTGTGTGGTTTGAGGATTTTACTCGAATTTATAAACGGAAAGCGAGGGCACCACTTATCAACGAATTACCTTGAACCTAAAATGAGTGCAGAAGTTGGTGAAAAACTATAGCATATGTTTGATCTCGGATTCGACAGAATCGACCCCATTGTTTAGGGCGGGTTTAGTACTAATTCTGGTGACTAAAAGAGTAGTTAAATACTAAAGTCGAGGAATTGTTTTCAAACGATGTGGTGCGACAACAAGATCCGAGTGATGATGACAAACTTGTTAGATCTTTAGACCCTGACATTCATGGTAATGGAGATGAGATCATTTGTGATAATCCAACAAAACGGGTTTGGTCAGAGTAATTCTCATTCACGAGGGTGACATCAACAACAAGCATGGTGACGATGGTTTTGGAGATATTGAAGGAGCCGTTACCAAGAAGGTGCCATATGATGTTGACACTTCATCAAGTACCCGCAAATCAAAGCCTGTTGTTGCTGTGGTATCAGCTACACAAAAGATTCGTGAAGAAAAACTTACAACGTTGCTTATGCTTTTACCGATACAAAGCTAGATATTGAGTTCTTGTTGAGGTAGAACCAACCTTTCACTCTACGTATTTTAAGGACTAAATACTAACAGACCACTCAACGTATTTTTAGGACTAAAATACTAACTAACCACTCTACAATGGTTTATGGTATTTGGTTACAATGTTTGGTGTATGATGACAAGGCACTATGTGTAACAAATGAACTAAGTATGAATACTTGCAATGGATGACTTGATGCTTGAAAGTCTTGAGTAAGATTTCTCTTGCAAAAAGGATGGTTAGTGGATAATCACTAAAATGGATATGTAATAACAAGGTAATGATTAATGAACCGTGAGTATGAATGTATGAAAGTATATATGAAATGTGAATGCAAAAGGGATGAGAAAAATGGTGCACAAATAACTTCTACTTATAGCCATGATCTGCCAAGGCTACGGATCCCATGGAATCCTTTTGAAGGGATCCACGGGTTTGACAAAACATATTTGCACAAGATTTTTGGTTAACAAATCTTCCCAAAATCATTTTAAAATCTAACCAAAGTCACCTGATGTATTTAGAAAGATATTTTTCTAGAAGGTCAAATCTTATGATGTGACTAATTTTGGTTTTTGATTAATGATAAAATAAAATGTGTAAGTTACTTGCTAAAAAAAATGTGTAAGTATTTTCCAACTTGTGTGATATTACATGCCAAAATGAAATATGTAAGTAAACGTTGCTAAATGATAAATCTTAGTTGGTTAATTGCTAAAGTAAAATGTGTTGGTAAACTTTTAGGCTAAAAGTTATTAGTTAGTTTAAAATGCATTTGTATGAAAATAAACATAAGTGCAAAATGTGTTTTTTGATCATTGCCGAAGTTTTTAGATTTCCATTATTCACACTTTTAATGATATATGACGAGTTAAAACTTTACGTTCAAAACATGTTTATTTTAATCTTGCTTAACGTGTTTTTATAATTGTCATTATCAAAATTTTAGAAAGATCGTAAAATAGAAATAACGTTTTTACGCGATTATTTGTACTAATAAATTCAAACGTGAAAATCCAATTAAGGTTGAAGTTAAATTATCTGTGAATCGATTGGGTTCTTTTAATAAATTTAAATGCCCCAAGAAGAAAAAGAATATCCTAATTATGTATATGGAAGGACTTAAAACATAAACCTTCTCGTGTACATGTATGGTTGGGTTTGATGAATATATGGATTGGAGGATCAAAATATTTCAATAATATTGATTCCAATTCCGATTGTGATTTGGATATAAGGTGATATCATAGGCGTGTAAGAGGTTATTTTATTATTTTTTTGTATTTTTTGTATTTTTTTATTTTTTAGGCGAGTTTTGGTGATGTTTATCATTAAAGGAGGTGTTTTAGGTTCTATATTTTTAGGCTTGGTGTTTTTTTATGGACTTCATTATTTCTATTGTTTTTTCTAGCTTCTTGCTAGTTTTATCAATGAAAATTTAGCCGTTCAAAAAAAATGACAAAGAACTTTATGGGTTGAAAAAAGCTCCTCGAGCGTGGTACGATGTATTGTTTGACTTCTTGATCGAATCTAAATTCATAAAAGGTGTCATGGATCCTACTTTATTTGTTTGCAAAAAGAGATAAGACATTATGCTTGATCAGTTATACGTTGATGATATCATTTTTGGTGTAAATCCTAAATTTTGTAAAAATTTTGAACAAAAGATGGTTAAATGTTTTGAAATGAGAGGTAATATTTTTTCAACCTGTGGTTATAACCGGTGTGTGCACGGATTCAAAACATAAATAGGACCAAAATTATTATAAGTTCCATACATTAAACGAAATATGATTAATGTTTAAACTTGGTGTATGCATGAGATTTATTTATTGTATGTGATAATATATAAAAATGCACAACATGTAAAAACTTGGTGTATGATATCTAAACTAAATTTGATTTATGTCCAATTCCCGGATGTGCATAGAGATGGCAAAAAAATCCGAATCCGACGAAGAATCCGATACCCGACCCTGATTTGACCAGGGAATCCCCGAGTTGACCGGGTATGGGGATGGGGATGGCGAATCCCCATTACTCAAAAGCGGGTATGGAGGCGGGGATGGTAATACCCTCGGGTCCCCGTCCCCGAACCCGTCCCCGAATATCTTTAATACATGAATAAAATTATATACTTGTATAATATTTAAAATCTTCTCGATTAATAGCTAATATACTCATGTTAATGGTCGTTGTACCTTTGCATGTTGGATTAGTTCGCGTTTTTGTTTCCAATTGTAGTCGTTTTCGTACTTACAATAAGTCATACTCTTTACTATGTTTTGTCGAATGCTTGAACTTAATCTAATGAATGAATTTTGTTTGCGTTTATTATGGTTGCACCATTTGAAATCTATTTGAAATGTCAATTATGTAATGGGGAAAAAATCCCCGATTCCCCATTGGGGATCCCCGTTCACCATAGGGGATGGGGATGGGGATGCAATTGTGACCCCTGACGGGGATGGGGATCAGGCCCGGATTTAAGCATGTGCGGGGTGTTCGACTGCACAGGGCCTCCTTTTTTTTTGGGGCCTCTGATTTTAAAACTTTCCCAGGTTCATACAAACTCAATTTGAGATGATTTAAGTCTCTTAGATGTCGTTTTACCATTATACAACCTTTTGCCATAATAAATAAAAAACGAAGGTCGAGTTTCCGTTTTAATGGTGTAAAACAGATTTTCATACACAGTGGGGAAGATGACCAACTGCTTTTTTGTATTTGCTGCTGGGCCCCTAAGTTTTATCTAGTCTTTTCCTCTTTCACCTTTAATATTATTTAAAGTTTTTATTTAGCCCCTTAACTTTAGTTTTTCAATTAAACTAGGGTCAAATATGTTTTAAAAATCTCTTTCACGAAAAGACACCAACATTTGATATCTTATAGAAAGAAAACACCAAACTCTTTTATAGGGAAAACCATTTTATCATTTACCTATTAATTTTTATATAAAAATGTTCACCTCAAACTATATTTAAGAAATTAAAATACTACAACTTGGTAAACCTTGGTTTATATATTTGATAGTCTGGACTCTGGAGTCTGGACCTCTAGTTAGTGTATTTTGAAGTTTCAAAAGTTTGATAGTTCGGTAAAAAAATTAAAAAATTCAATGTTAAATAGGAGTAAGAAATACATAAACTTGCTTATTAAGTCCGCACTGACATCTACAGAGTAACAAGGATACGTGGTCTAAGTTATTTATTTGTATGTATATTTGGGATTTCGATATTCGAGGGCCTACTTTCAATTGTTGTACAGGGCCCCTAAAATCCACGGGACGGCCCTGATGGGGATGGGGATAACTATTTAACTTCGGGGATGGGGATGGTATCAACCATTCCCCGCATACCCGGCCCCGTTGCCATCTCATGTGCATGAGATTTATAAGTAGTTATATGATAAATTATTAGACCAAAACCCTACGTTTGAAGATTGTAATTAAACTTAAATAAAACAAATTGTTGTGTAATATGAAACTATATAGAACAAATTGTTGTGTAATATGAAACTATATAGATGAATTAAAAAGGTTATCAGGTGCATTTCGGAGAAAAAAATTGAATTTTGAAAGAATTTACACTAAGTGAGGAAAATTCATGGGTTTCCGGTGAACCTTATATCTGCCCTACGAATATAACAAAACTGTGAGAGCTAAGCCACCACCAATGTATTATTTGCATAGTCATTTAACCCGAAAACCAAAACAATGAAAAATAAACCGAAAGAGAAAAATAAGACAAATTCGAAAATATATCGAACAAACCCATTATGAATGAACAGACATCGCTACTAGCTAGAAGCTCCATACGTTATTCCTAATTGTTTGATCCACCACTCATACGGTAAACGGGTACTTATTCTAGTGTTCGTTAAAAGGAACTGAACCTTAACTCGATTAACCTAGCTAATAAGGATCTCTCTTAGATGTTTCACACGTCATATCGGATTTGTTGATAATTCACTATGCTTGATTGATTATTCTAGAGCTCCTTATTCGGAGTATTAGGACCCTTAAGGGGAATAGCACAATTCCTATTAATGCCACAACGTCCCTCTGGTTCTGGAATGCCGCGTTCTAAAAGCATGTATCCTTTTTCACCCCAAGTATCGCCCCAAGAGTTTTTTACAATCCAGTACTTCACTCCTTCGGGAGTTTCATCATATCCGACAATTGTTACAGCATGTCCCAAGTTTGTGTGTCCACATTGTCCTGTGTAAACTCCCTGTACATCATGGAAGAAATGAACAGGAGACTACTTAGTGGGTTTATTTGCTTCTATATGTTGCAATTATATTACGGTTTTTGTTTCTTGTTACCGATTTATATAACCCGAAATCACCATTAGCATCCATAGCACAGGAAATAGGCTGATTTGCAACAGCTTTCAATAATGATTCCTCTTTTCCATCTAAATTTTCTTGTCCATCAAGCGTTACCGAGTGTTTGCCAAACTTCATTCAAATACAAAGTTAACATCCGTGTATTACGCAGAAGCTTATTTGGGTTATTCAATAAACAAAACAATACCAAGTCTTGTACCTTTTTTGCACAACACACTTCTCTTTTACCGACATAAGGGTAGCTTTCGTCTGAAGCTAGACCTCCATGCTCTTTAATGAATTTGAACGCTGGTTCCATCAACCCTCCTTCACATCCATTGTTTAATGCAGTATCGCAGTCGACAAGTTGTTGTTCTGATAATGTTAGTAGCTTTCCTGTTCTAATCGCATTGATTCCCTCGACTGCAGCCACTGCCGAAAAAGCCCAACAACTTCCTATAATATTGACAAAGGAAACTGTTAGCTCAAAGATCAAATGGTCGAGACATGAAACTATATGATTCAAATTTCAAAAGTCGGAACATGTTTGTTATCCTAAATTCTCATAAAATATACTTAATTATGATTACAAAAGTAGATTAGTACAACAACAGAGTACACGCACATTGTGGGCTTGTGGCAGAAGGTATATATCCTCTAGTTAAAATTTACGGCGAGTGATGCTTATTAATTAAATGTCTTATTGTGACAATAACTTTTTGGATAGTGAGAATGTTAGGGTTGAAATAACTTTAAACAATTACAACTATTTCATAAAAAATAATAGGATCACAAGATGTTGCGGTAATATAATACAAGGGTTGTGGTCGGTAATATTATGAAGATATGCGGTTAAAGTGGTTAACACCGACTTGTTGTCGCAAGTAGTCAAAAGACGGTGTAATAAAAGTTTTCTAATCACTAAATATGAAATTATTAAAAAAAAATTGCATTAGATTTAATTNTTTCAAAAGACGGAACATGTTTTTTATCCTAAATTCTCATAAAATATACTTAATTATGATTACAAAAGTAGATTAGTACAACATCAGAGAGTACACGCACATTGTGGGCTTGTGGCAGAAGGTATATATCCTCTAGTTAAAATTTACGGCGAGCAATGCTTATCAATTAAATGTCTTATTGTGACAATAACTTTTTGGATAGTGAGAATGTTAGGGTTGAAATAACTTTAAACAATTACAACTATTTCATAAAAAAAATAATAGGATCACAAGATTTTGCGGCAATATAATACAAGGGTTGTGGTCGGTAATATTATGAAGATATGCGGTTAAAGTGGTTAACAACGACTTATTGTCGCAAGTAGTCAAAAGACTGTAATAAAAGTTTTCTAATCACTAGATATGAAATTATTAAAAAAAAAAAGAAATTATTTGCATTAGATCTAATTTAAAAAGTGTTTGTGTCATGTCAATAGGGAAAGGTACAGTCGCATGTTTGCTCGCCATTTCCTATGTGGCAAGGAAAATGGCGCCGCCATTTGCATGTTACCACACCGCCCCCACTTTGTGCCATTTGCAAAGTGAGTGAACTCAACATGCGTGATTTTCAATTTTTTTTAGTTACGTTTTGTTGTTGAGTTTTTGTATTAATTGGGTATAGTGGGGCTCAAAAATTAGCAAATGACATGCAAACGGCTTGAGTCACTAGAGAGAAGGTATTTTTAGTGTTGAATGTGAAATGTGAATTGCTGAGGTCGCGCAGATTTAGCGAAACGGCATGCGACCGCACCATTCTCTCTGATAAACGAATATACATTTATACATTAACGTTTATTTTTATAGAACTTGTTAGTAGTATTGTTAATGATCCTGCAAAGAAAACTCTAGTATTTATAAAATCATGTAAAGGTAATTAAGAAAAAAATAACTAGTACAAATAAATATAGTATATAATAATAAATGATAGAAGGATAAATGATGATGTTTTAAGACCGGGAAAAAATATTAAGAAAGGTGTTACCACATGGGCCCTGTGTCTTAACACTGGTGACAGCATTTTTTTTTCTCCAATCAACCCTGATTGGGAGAGATTTGACACCCCCATAAGTGGAACTATTCTTGTTGCAACCAGGAGGACCTTGGAGCGCTTGATAATGGCTGATCTTTGAGTTTGCATATGTGCTTAAAAACTCGCTGCTAGTCAAGTTAGCAAAACGGTTCAACTCCAATTTGTATGGTCTGTTCAGCTTGTTTGTTTGATGAACATGTAGCGCGTTGGTTTTGAACACATTGAACCGCTCGGTGCTTCTTTCCTGTACTTGGTGATGACCCCTCCACCTATCATACAACCTCAACAAACTCTCGTCCGATTCAAGTTCTTTCTCATGGAAATGAAAACTCTCAACAAAGCTTAAAATCAATAATAAAGAAAGTGAACGTATAATAAACGTGTTGATTTCCATTTTTGGGTGCTTGGCGAATTTATTTATTTAGAGGAAAATTATGTTACTAGGGACTGCATGTGAGATTATATAATGAAAGACGTACTTATGGGCATGAAACACACTCAATCAACTATGGATGTTAAAAATGTATTGACAGTTGTTTGTCGAGTATTATTGGGGATGAAGATATCTTTTTTCATTATCTATTTTGGGAAATATAAGACCGAGTCAAGAGTATTATAAATGGTTATGTGAATGTAGTGATGCATGTTGTTCGGTTTTCAGTCGGAGAATTAATGATGAGGATTATCTTGAAAAAAAATTATTTAGGCCGACTCTGTGGTTAAATTAGAGTAGATGATAGATCTGTAACTTTAATTTTGCAATCTATTACCAT
>LBNU01010504.1:961-36380 GCA_014162995.1 Artemisia annua
ACTTACATGTTGCATTATAGTGAGGATAACAACAAAGTTAGTTATAACATCAAATAAGAAAACTTCAGATTAAAACTAAAGGGGTGTTTGGTTATGCTTATTAAAGGTGCTTATTGGCTTATTCAATTACCATAACACAATAATTTTATGATAAAGCTATAAGCTTTTTTGAGAAGCTTAGTAAAAAACCTCTGAACTCACAACTAATTCTATTATAGCTTAGTGTGTTTATAGTAAAAACACAAATATTAAGTGTAGAAATTTTCAATAAAACATAAAAAAAAAGTTACTAAAAGTTGGTGTGTATAACAAAAAAGTTAAACCATAAAAAATGTTACTAACAACTATCAGCTAGATAAGGCATAAGCTAAAATTCTGTTGAGGTCTCTTTCAGATTCTATCGAGAAGCAAAAAGAGGTTAACACATAAATAATAAGTATAGAAGAATGGTATCTCATATCCGTGATTACCAACTCAATAACATTATCGCAATATAGTAACGTAATAACCTGATTAAAAACTATATATGCTTCCTTAATAATTCTCATGTACATACTTTAATTCCTTTACAACGGCCAACTATTATTGAAGTATTGAACCGTCTAACTGAGCTATGAAAAAACCAACGGTATCCAATTCCGTGAGATGTAGACAGCCTTAATGGGTAGAGAGGCTACTTCCAGAGGACCTCCGACCTTTTTTATAGGGAGTGTGGATCGAACCCTCGCCTCTATCTCCAAATGATTGGGGTTTTCCAACTCATCCAACCTTCGCCTCTAGGCTCTAACTGAGCTATGATTTGTGTTAAATGTTGGGTTTGGGCTTGGGGTGCTTATGAAAAGTTATACAATGAAATATTGAAATTATTGAATTATACGAAGGACCAGGTAGAGTCATGGGCTCTTTTCAGGCCCATTCTTTTCTATCATGGGCTTAACTTTACCCAGTTTGTCACTTTCTTGAACTCTTTGAATCAGGAGTATATTATATTACTTAGGAAATTTGAGAGTATGAAATGTGATTAAGAGATTAATCATTGTTTAAAGTTCATTTATATTATATTTTTTAAGATTATGTTTATCTGACCCTTTTGATTTTTAGCTGATTCATGTGAATGAATCATTTTGTATAAACCCAAATAATAATGTAACTAAAAGCATCAAGTATTCATGTACTACGTATCACTTTTATTTAGAAAGGAAGAAAAGAAAGAAACATCTTTAATCTTTACTTTTTTTTTTATTAATTTTAATTCAAAGACTTGACCTTTGTCCAAAAGCAATTAACTCAAAAATAACAACTAATAATATTTTTTAGTCCTTTACCAAAACATATACATTTTCTTTAGTACTCATGAATAAGTATTCACAAACTTTATATGTAGGACCAACAATATATTTCTAGGTGAAAACCGCGTTTATGTGGTCAAAATTAGGTTACTATATTGCGAATTTTTATATTTGAACATTGGCCTAATTTTTTTATACAACCATCCTTACATGTGAATTTTAATACATATCGATTACTATTTTGACAGGCTGTATATGTAGACATTTGGTTAGACTTAAATATTACTGTATATTGTTCGAAATGGTCAATGTAACACACTAGACTTTGTTAAACAATATTTTGTTTTTGGTGTAACATTTTGTTGACTTTTAAATGTTTAGGTTTGACATCCGGTCTGGGGTCAGCACTTGTGGCAGCTGTGATCGGGTTCCTACTCTACAAACGTCACCGTCGTCACAAAGAAGCACTAGCACGACTTGCTCGTGAGCGTGAAGAGATACTAAACTCTGGTGGTGGAAAAACCGCTAAAGTTTTCACTGGAAAACAAATCAAAAAAGCGACAAACAACTTCTCAAAAGACTGTCTCCTAGGTACAGGAGGATTCGGGGAGGTATATAAAGGCGTTCTAGAGGATTCCACTGTCGTAGCCGTTAAATGTGCCAAAGTTGGTAACACTAAAGGTACTGATCAAGTCCTCAATGAGGTCCGAATCCTATGCCAAGTTAATCATAGGGGCTTGGTTCGACTTTTAGGCTGTTGTGTAGAGCTCGAACAACCATTGCTTGTTTATGAATACATCTCAAATGGCACTCTTTTGGACCACTTAAAAAGTAAACGCAACGGTGGTTTGACTTGGATTCATCGGCTAAACGTAGCCCGTGATACAGCAGAAGGGCTAGCCTACCTCCATTTCTCGGCAGTCCCACCTATCTACCATCGTGATGTAAAATCTAGCAACATTTTACTAGACGATAAGTTAAACGCAAAAGTTGCAGATTTTGGGCTGTCACGGTTGGCTGAAGCCGATTTAAGTCATGTAACAACATGTGCTCAAGGTACATTAGGTTATTTGGATCCCGAGTATTACAGAAACTATCAGTTAACAGATAAGAGTGACGTCTATAGCTTTGGAGTCGTGTTGCTGGAGTTACTAACGTCCCAAAAAGCAATAGATTTCAATAGACCCCCGGATGATGTAAACTTGGCAATATATGTGAAACGCGTTGTTGAAGAGGAGAGGTTGTTGGATGCAGTTGATCCGGACCTTAAAAAGGGTGCTAGCGAGATGGAATTGGAGACGATGAAAGCATTGGGGTTCCTCGCGGTAGGGTGCTTAGAGGAACGTCGACAAAATAGGCCTTCGATGAAAGAAGTGACTGAGGAAATTGAATATATCATTAGCATCGCAACTAGTAAAACTGAAAATTAAACAAGCGTTCATGAGTGTAGTAGGGTACTACAAGTTACACTAGTTGTTTTATATCACAACTTATCTTTTTGTTTAGATTTTTAGCATTCATTTGTTTTTCTTGAAACAGTTGTAATATACATGTTTGTGTGTGAATTTTATTGTTATGTCTTATTTGTGGTGATACATCTCTTGCTAATTCCATGCATGATAACTAGAAAAACAGAGAAAGTAAGCCTCATTAGCAACGTAGCATTGTAAACAGTGTGTTGTTTTTTTAGAGAGATTCAATACAAAACAAGTTCCTCCAAAATCCTTCTCATTATTATCATAATATTCATTCTTTTGTCTAGTACTTATAACATCTTTTCAAAGATGTTGTGATCAAAATCTTTGAACGGATCAGTGTTGGTAGGAAATTATTGTGATTCACCAGTTTACCTCATATATTTTTGTCATAATCTAATTCATTAATTGGTTATACAAAACAATTGGTTTCTCTTTTGTGTTGATTTCTTTTTGGTAAAGGGTTTTACTTCGGCAAAAAGACTTTTGTTTTGAATTTTGTTTATAAGTTGAAAACTTGTTGTCATGTGAACCATACCGAATTTGAGAAAATATATATATCTCATGATAACCTTGTTGAAGATTCACGAGACGACTACATTTACCGGGTTAAAACCCGTTACGCAAAATACGATTAACGAAATGACTTGGAGGGCGTTTAGTAACGTACGTTGAATACAAAGTCCATGCCAATAATCCAATTCCATGCCTAAATTTGCATTATCATCTTTACAAAAAGTTTTCACACATAATTCTGGATCATCCACATCTAAAATGCGTAACTTTTTCATCAAGACATGATCCAGATTTTATTGATGATAATTTATTAAAAAAACCGAGTATAATTTATATATAAAAAAAAAAAAAAAGACTATTATTTTCAAATTTTATGCAAGTTGAGTTAAAACATTGACTTATTCAAGGATATAGTGTCTACATTTGAGTCTAAATCATGCTCAGATCGTTGACCAAAAACAGTTTTCGATTAAAAGAAAAAGTAAAAGAAGAAGAATGAGAAGAAAATCTAGTCACGCATTATAAATAAAGGGAAAGTTTTTATAGAAAGATGCATGTAGGTGTATTTAAAATGTGTTATTATGATTTTTTTTCCTCAATTTTAAAAGAGATGCATGTAGGTGCATATGTGCGATTTTTTTTCTCCCTTTGGTAAATTGTCTATGTTATAGCAACTTACTTTTGACTTTTGTGTACTGAACACAAAAGATGTAATTTAATCATTGTATTGTATCATTATGATGCGATGGTCAAACCATTTTGTTGCAAGCTAGGTCATAGCAAATTTATGTCCACAACGATGTGTTGCTGACACGATATTCAGTAGTGATGTGTTAATCCTGTTTTACATTCTTATCTAGATTTTAACGAGACTAATCCTCACTGACAATGTACCCGTTCGTGTATAGTATAAACTTGGTAAGACAAAGTTGTTCGCGATGAGTAATGAACTAAGGTAAATAAATGAATTTGACAATTATGAAATAACAGTTAAACAATTATAGGGGGCGTTTTAGATCTGAGAGATCATAACAGTTTTAAGAATTGAATTGAAATAACAAAACAAGTAAATTACAAGTAATAAAATACGCATGGAAACTCAATAGGAGAAGAACGTGTTAACCTAGTTATTCACTTATATGCATCAATGACAAAACTTAATATGCACAATGTTCCAATGCCTTCCTTTTCCATTGAATCTAATATGGGTTAAGCCTAGTTCGGGTAGCTAGAACCTAACCGGTATGTCTATTAGTTGCCAATCCAACGGGTGATAATGGTTTAGCAATCTACACTCATTAAGTGCTCAACTAACTATGGAGATTCGTTATTAATGCTAACAAAGTCTAGTTATCATCCAGCTATATGTTAATTCGATGTTCACAATTAGCTAACTTTGACCTAATAGTCTAGCAAGTGTTTATCCAGTTAGGGATATTTGTGTATCTCTAACCATGGATACGCGAGGCGTCTAAACAAAGAATATTAATATATGGTTACCTCACATTCAACGTTCATCCTATGAATAAATCCAAGCTATGCACATATAGACGGAAGTAACAATGAAAAACTCAATAATTATCTAAAAAGGCCTACATCAAAACATATAAATCAAGTAAAATAGCATAAAGGTTTATAACTATGCTAACAAACGAGGGTGTTAGCTAATAATCTCAGCAAATATAACAAAGTGTAAATAAAACGATAAACATAAAGAAGACAAAGTGAACTCGATGTGCAAACCGAGTGATTAACAAAAGTTATGATGATTGAGGATTTTCTCTTTGATGATGAGGGCCTTCAACGGTAGGTTTTAGCTATAGAGAAGCCATAGGAATCGACTGGAATAAAGGATTGATAACCTATTATCGTTTTAAGGTTAAATTTATAAGATTCTCAAAACCGTCGCGAATACGACTTATCCACTAAATAGATATGTCGTATCGTCGATACGACGTATCCATTAAACATTGATACGCCGTATCCACTCTTTGATAGAAGATCTCATTTTTCCTTTTTTTGTGGCCTTTTGAATCAACTAAATCAAAGTTCGGATGAAGGAATTATGACCAAAATACAAAAGCAACTTCTAAGGACATCACGTAAACTTGATTTCATCTTCTGGATTCGTTTCTTCACTTGATTTTTATACGAGCCATCCATAATCAAATTCTAATCACAAGTTTATCCTTCCTTGAGTAATTCACCTTACAAATCCTCCAACGAACTTGAATTCATCATGTCATTTTCTCCTCCATTCGTCATCCAATCATGATTACTTGATTTTGCATTAATTCTTGTCAATTTTTGTGCCTTTTCGTCAATTGCTTCATTTTTCTACCCATAATACAAATAGATAATAATTAAATACTAAATCATATACCAATGCAATAATTATGAGCAATAAACGTGAGATAATGATATACAAAACTTGTGCTTATTTGATGATATGAAGTAGAAACACAAAACAAATGCATAAAGGCAAAAGCCTCTATAGAAACTTGACATGGCCTCTAAACATATCCGGAAAACAGTTTAATTAATCCATCAAAGGCTAGTTCAATTAATCATGTCAACCACATTCATTAGCCATAATCTTATGCAACCAAGTCTATACGATTTTAGTCGAGTCGAGTCGAGTATAGGCTCGAGCTTCTTAAGGATTTAAACCCACAAGTACTATTATAAAGTCCAGTGTAGTTCAAGGGTTGACATTATGCAATCTATTTAAGTCATTAGTGCTCATCTTTGAGTTTGTTATGTAAGAAAAAATAAATATAGGAAGTAAACATTTTTAGCCTAATTTTGAAAGGAAACATTTTATTTCAAATGAACCAAATTATTTTTTTTTCAGTATTTTTCATTTTACTTTTCTCCTTAAGTAATACTTGATAACACAACCTTTTTTGTTTTACTTTATTTTTTAATTTTTTTTTTTGAAGTTATAGTCGAAAACACAGTGTAAGTGTAACCTCAAAGGGTTGTGTGATCCCTTATACGGAGTAATACTTTGTTCTATAAATAAAACTAAACAATACAACAACCTGTACAAATTGTGTTCCATTGTACTATAAGCCTTTTTGGTCTAGTTTCTACTAAAATTTTGCTTTTACGGTAGAACTTTAAAACTTAAAAAACGATCATATTCAAATAAAAGGGGAGAAGGATAAAAGGAATGTGAACAAATATTATTCTTTTTGAACCATTCGTTTACTTTTTTTTTTTTTTTTTTTTTTTTTTTTTTTTTTTTTTTTTTTTTTGCGGTCTAATTATATTTGATCATGTTTGTAACAAGACTTATGAAGATTATGATGGCATTCAAGACCTATGAGATGACAAGGATGATGTTGAACGAATAGAGGCGAATCAACACATGCATACAAGGAGATAATTTGTGGAAGAATACGATTATTGCATATGTGTTTTTTTACTTGTAATCAAATGAAATGTAGCTTAAAGTATAGGATTTTTGAATTATTATAGAGGTTTTATTTTGTGATTTTACTTTGAAACATTAAAAAGTATAAATGCAATGTCCATGTTCACAATAAATGTTTTATTTTGTGATTTTGATTGAATATTATTAGTTATAACAAAATAGGTTAAGCAATTTTACACTAAAAACACATAATTTATATAAAAAAAAAANAAAAAAAAAAAAAAAAAAAAAAAAAAAAAAAAAATGTTTAATAAACGTCACATGCTAACACACACTAACACATCATCTTCTCCAACAATCTGAATCGAAACACACACTAAATACACACACTAAATACACACACAAAAGGCATTTCTATTCTAAACATTTAAAAAGAAAAAAAATACACACAAAAGTTGGCGACCGTCGATCGTGACCACGACCCATTTGGTTTTTTTGTCGACCGACGATCGAATCACCACAACAAGGACGACCGAACAAGGACGACCGAATCACCACAACAAGGACGATCGAGACGGTCTCGGTCCTTATTGTCGCCAGCCTTAGCAGAATATTATCAAATGTTCCTTAATAGTTAAGAGTTGCGATCCTTTACAAAGTAAAATAAAAAATAAAAAATAGAAAGGCTAGAAAGCCACTCACAATGTGACAAGTACTGTCCACCACCAACACTCTCCCTTCTTTCTTATTAAATTCGGTTAGGGGGCATTTTGGTACTTTTAACCATTTTTTTTAATTCCACCTCAAAACTTCAAACCTAAATAACTTTCAAACGGGAATAGGAGTGGGGGTATCCCCTAAGGAGAGGCTCGTGGTTGGTATCTCTGCCCGAGGATGCGACACTAACTCGAGCCAACAACTAACAACTAACATCTAACAACTAACCCGCCGTTCAAAAAAATAAATAAATAAATAAATAAAATAATAACTTTCAAACGACACTTTATATAAAACCGATTTCATCATAATTTTTTTAATTTAATCCTCTTTAATTTGGTATGCATTATGATATATGAATTGTATTTTTTTTTTTTTTTTTTTTTTTTTTTTTGGCAACTTTTTTAGTGGGTGTTGGTTTTTTTGAAATTTTTGGCATTTTCGTCTCTAATTTTGTCTAGTTTAAAGACCAAATTTTGAAAAACTTAAAAGACGGAAGTTGTAGTTTTTTGTCCATTCTTTACCCATAAATTTGAATCACTCAAATCCGATATGATATAAGTGGGATATTGTACGTTAAAGATGAACAATAACTGATGAACGTTATAAAAAATAACTGATGAACGTTATAAAAAATAAATGATGAACGTTATATTTTCGAAAAAAAATAACTGATGAACGTTATAAAAAATAACTGATGAACAATATAAAAAATAACTGATGAACGTTATTTTTTCAAAAACTGCTGAACATTATAAAAAAATAACTGATGAACGTTATAAAAAATAACTGATGAACAATATCAAACATAACTTATGAACGTTATTTTTTCGAAAACTGTTGAACATTAAAAAAAAATGATGAACGTTATAAAAAATAATTGATGAACAATATAAAAAATAGATGAACTGATAAACATTGTGTTTTTATTAAAAAAAATTGATGAATTGATGAACAATAATAACTTGAACTGATATACATTATCATAAATAACTGATGAACAAAATTAACCGATTACCAAAACTAACTAATGGACTGATGAACATCATCAAAAATAAGCGCATCAAATATAAAGTTGTACCGTCCCTTTTTAACAAAAAGATCACACCTTTTTAACCGATGAAAAAAAAAAAAAAAAAAAAAAAAAACAAAACCCCGTTTACAAATTTACAATTCAATATTAAAAAACAAAAAAAAAAAAAAAAAAAAAAAAAAACAGAATTCCTGTTTAGCAATTTACTATTCATTCTTAAAAGTCAAAAGAGATTAACAAAAAACAAAACTTGCTACTATAACAACCTATTGCTTACAACTTTTTCATTTCAATTGTCCATCAAACTTTCGAGCCACATATTTTCTTCATATTTTACTCACACTAAAAAGGTAAAAGTAAGACAAAAATACACCGTTGCTCCCTGAACTTTCCACAAAGCATCGCCATGAACCCTACCTTTCTAAAAACGTCGTGTGGCGTCCAAAACATGGGAATTAGATGCCGAATGCGTCCCTTGACCACTTTTGTCGCGGTCAACGCTCATCTTTTGGTATGTTCTCAAGGGCATAATAGGCAATCTACATTTATCACCACACTATGGTTAAATCAACCATGACATACGACTTTAGGTACCATTACACTCTAGTTAATCAACCAAGAGTGATATTTTGGCGACGATGGCAAACCGTTTCCCTTTTGTGTCATTTGCGTTGGTTATTTGACTTAGGGAAGTCAAACCGATAGAGGTTACAATTTGTGACATTAGATAAATAGGTTTGACTCATGGAAGTCATTACGGGCCATAAACAACGAAATATTGTTAATAAAAGGGGTGTTTGATTTTGCTATTACGAAATTTATATCAACTGTGTTTGGTTTTCATCATATTATGAGGTGTTTGGTTTTTGCCGTTACAACCAGTACATAAAAGGGGTGTTTGGTTTGTTATATTCGCTTGTTCCCTCCCACTGTGTATGTATTTGCTGACATAAAGGGGTGTTTGTTTTTTGTCATAAGAACAGTAAACACAATAGGATACCACAAGAAGATTAAACCAGAAACCATAGAATTATATATGCATAATACTGGCAATTAGCCTACAAGAACATTAAAAGCCTAAAACAAAAACACAAAAGACCGCATTAAACTACCCCTGGAATTACCCTAAATTAAGACCCCATTACACTAATTATTTTTAGCCATTTCCTCAACAAAACCTTCCTGCATGCGAATATTAGCATCAGCTTGACCATACACCTTGATCAAACGTGCAAGTAGGTCGATTTCAATGGCCTGGGTTTTCCTTAACGCCTCAAAAAAGTCAAGCGTCACACCACGCGGTCCCAAAGCTTCATTTTCCTGAATCAGCTCCCTTCGCTTTGGTATCATCCTTTTGAGATGATCAATAGCGGCACGAATAAGGTTTTTAAAAAACTCTGCTTCAACAGCCTCTTGACCAAACCAGAGGCTCATACGCTCATGTAATCGTGGTGAATCCGTCACTTCCATGAGTTCGTTCAACATTGGGAATTCTTCTGCCATCGGGAAATGTGTGAGGAAAAGCTTGTTGATGGGTTTATTGGGTTACACGCTAAAGTTAATACCTTCTCAGTGAAGAGACGGTGAAGGGGTTTAATAACAAATTTTATTTCATACTTGGTCCTTAAGGTTGTCTACCTTTTGCGTAAACGTAGTTCCCGCCCAAAATGTAGTGACGTGTTCACAACATGCTACATTGAGTTTACAAGCTTAGGGACATACGGTGTAATTTGTGAAATTAATTAATTGCAACCCATTAAATCCTTACTGACCCATATAAAACTCAAAAACAATATATTCATTACAAAGAACATTAAACATAAAGACACAAATATAAACATTCGAACTTGCCATTACATTTGGTGACCAACATAGGCATTGTAAAAATTGCAAATGTCAAATAACCTTTACCATTTGCACGTTTGACTTCCTAAAGTCAAACTTGCCATTACATTTGGTGAGCAAGTAAGTAGCAACATACTTAAACGAAAATAGTTGTCTTAGGGTATTCAACCCATACATTAACTAGAATCAGTAAAAGAAATCTACCCCGGCTGTGGGGGAAGCTCGAGGGAGTTTCAATAGCCTCCTTGCCAAATCCCAGTTCAACCTGATGTTTTCATTCTCATCAGTAGTCAAATTGCAGTCAATGATATAAATTTTCTTCAGTAAGGGGGAACATGCAAGTATCAACCGTATTATGGCTATTTCATTCTCTGTTGTAGGGAAAGAACGAAACACCACAGTTTGAAGCTGCCCCGTGGTCATTCTGTTGATGGGTACATCAAATGAATCAATCTCCAAAGGTACATAAGTAGGCGTGTATAAGGCGTGAAAAATGAGAGAAATATATTCATATGCACAACCATTGGAATTTAATATGATGTCTTTCATACATATGCATTCCACTTACCATGGTTACTAGCCTTTGCATATTTGGAGACCCACAAATCATTTTAACGATCAATGAAACCATTGCATTATTCCCAAAATCGACCCCGTATATCAAGACACTTGAGGGATAGAAAGGCCACATGGACACTCATCCAGGAGGTACCTTCTTCCAACAACTACAATACAAAAGGACGAATTTCCTTTAGTTTCAATGCTAACATTGCATCAATGTTAGAAATTACGTTAACATTATATGTAAGTTGAAGTGAAAACGAGAAGAATAGGTCTTACATTGCATTCTTGAGAATCCATGGTAAGGGTCCCAAGTTTAGGAACATTTGACAACTGAAAGATATTGGAAGTTGTTATTGTCATAGGATGGTTCCAAATACCAAATGACAAATTTAACGTCTTCAAATTCCTAAGAATTGCAATATCCCATAGTCTCCTTTCGTTTGTACTCCAACGATCCAATTTTAGAGACTCAAGCAAGGGACAACCAGCAACTAAGTCCCAAATTGTACCACTATGAAAATTGACATCACACAATTCTAAGTTGAGTAGCTTTGGAAACCCCCTAAAACTTGTCATAGTGGGAAAAGTGCGACAATGAAGTTTTAGAAATTTCAACTCTTGACGATAGTAAAGTTGGGTTGGCAAAGTAACTGGATCAGCATACCAGTTTCGAATTGTGAGCTCCTCAACTCCGACCCGAACCAAAAACAAAAGCCACTCATGAATGTCTTCATAATTGAAGTCGTCTTGTCCAAATAGCGTTTTGGGCTCTATGGAAAACACAAACCTTCTTACTGGCCCAATAAGCTGAAGTAAAAGCCTAGTAATATGCCTCCCATCAAAGGTATTTGTTAAATAGTACAACAAATCCTCATCAACTATGACATCGGTCAGCAAAGTCCACTTAAACCTCCAGCTTCTGGCTAAACTACCGGTCCTTACCGCATCTTTTAGTGGCAATCGGTTCATAATATTAGTGGTCACGTTATCTGGCATGTTGGTGATATAATCTGCCATATCAGTGATCACATTGTCTCCAAAAGACATTGTAATGTTGGAATTTTAGTTGGGTCTTTGACTTCTGGAAATGGGTGTCTGGATAAGGGTGTGTGTTATTATGGTGTGTAAATGTGTTTGGTTTGTGGGTTAATTGGTTTCGCGCGAAAATAACTAGCGTATCAGAAAAGAGAGGCTCAAGTTGCGAAGCATAGTTCTTAGTTGCTCCCTAAACTATCACTCTTGGTTGATTTAACCATAGTGTGGTGATAAATGTAGTTTGCCTATTATGCCCTTGAGAACATACCAAAAGATGAGCGTTGACCGCGACAAAAGTGGTCAAGGGACGCATTCGGCCTCTAATTCCCATGTTTTGGACGCCACACGACGTTTTTAGAAAGGTAGGGTGCATGGCGATGCTTTGTGGAAAGTTCATGGACCAACGGTGTATTTTTGTCTAAAAGTAAAAAAGTATCCCCTCTAATATCTCTCAATCTGCAATTGCATTTCACTTTTGGAAGCATACTTCTCACCAAATCCAACAAATGAAGAAGACATTAGAAAACCAACAAACCCATTTCAAAACTTAATTTCTATATGACCATTTTAAACTCAAAAACCCTCTGTAATATACCAGTAAGTAACGTACATTACACTCTCCACTAGATCTGCTCGGTTTTCTTTGTCGGAATCTTGAGGTAGTCGATGATTGATTTTGGGTTTCTAATGGCGATGGTGGTCTTCGCCGGATTCAATCAGACATGATTTTCATTCATCCATCATCAGTTGCTACTGGAAGAGGAGGCATGTTTGACGGTGTCAGATTTGATCGGAAAAGATACGCCGGTGAATTGCCTCTTCCGTACACTAATTTGGTATAGTTTTTGTTACACACACCAAAAACACACAGTTAGTGAATTAGAAAATGGAGGTATGTTGGAGGCAGCAGTCAGATGACGTAGATACCCTTATCAATATGTTTGCCCAATTATTTAACATAGAGCAATGATGATCCGTTGATTATTTGTCTAAGAGATCTAACGGCTCAGATTACTTTTTATACTTTGTAAAGTTTTGTGACTTTTTAAGGGATCTGCTACCTAATAGTTAATACGTCGTATTTATTAATCCTCTATGTGAGAAATTCTTATGTATAATTACCAGATAAACTTGAATAACATAAATTGGATTCCTTCTGATTACATTTTTAATATATATGAAGCCAATAAATAATGGATTAGAATCTTTATATCAATAATGTATATGCATTGTTTTTTCTTTCTATATTCTCTTAAGCGTTTGACTATACAAACTTATGATAAATTTATATAAGTATTCATGATATTGTTAATCATACTGCTTTTAGATAATAATATAATTGAAAATAGTATTTACAGAATATGAGTAGACTCTTTAGAAAAGATAGAAGGTTTGCGCGTTTTTCTTTGGTGACCTCACAAGACCTATATCAACCCAAAAAACAAAAGCCACTGCTTTTCTATCACATTAATACGCATACTTTAAGAAAATAAAAAATAAAAAATAAAAAAACACATTTTTTTTCTTTTTCTTTTATAAACCAAACTCATATACATATAATAATTCATCTTATTGCTTATTAATTATATATTCAAAATCGGTAATTCATAATGAATTAATGATTATTTAATATAATGATATCAGGTACTAATTATTCAAGAGCAAAAGAAAAATATTGATTAGAATTATAGCTTTATTAAGAAGTAATATCTTAAAGAAAACTAATAGTAACAGAAGATCATTTTTTTGATAGAGAAAGTGATTTTTTATGTCTATTGTTTGGATTTTAAATCAAAACATGTAATCACGGTGATACATTAAGTTGGTTGAAAAAAATTAAATTCAGGGGCTAAGTGATGCTAGCTTATTCTAAAATTATAATCAATTTAATTATGCATACCGTAATTTTTAAAACGTAGTCTTAAAGGACATGTTTGACATTTTCCTTATTGTTTTGCATGTGTAACTTGGAAGCAAATGCTGATAATCTCTATCGTTATATATGGCGCAGGGCGTCGACGGTAAAAGAGCTTGGTAATAACATCCATGTCAACTAGAACAAGGGGACGGAACACCCACCCGCAGCGTTTCCTATGCCGCAAGAAACTGTACTCGCATCTCGACACAATCTTCCCTAAAAAGAACATTCAGATGTGCTGCAAATTTTTTTAACGAAAAGATAATTAAGTAACAAAAGCTAACTCTAGAAAAGCAGGCCTTTGCACGACACTCTCCGCTTTTAAAATCTTGAGCATATTATATGTTAAATTATTCATATTTATATAAAGAAATCACACATATCAACCAAAGCAAACTTATTCCGTTTGTATTGATATATACTGCATGCATTGTGCAATGTCCAGAATGCATATATGTTTCTGAATTGACACTCGTCTATCACGTTTCCTAGGATTCGTTTTAGTTGGATTATTTTATCAAATCGTGTAATAACATGCATTAGCAACACATTGTTAAAAGTTTTCTAGTATTTGGCTAATAATTGAATAGTTTTAAAATAATTACGTTAATTTCAAGCAATTATATCTTAAGGACGTGTTTAAGATTGTGTATCTTTCATAATCTAAAAAAATGTAATTATTTATCGTCATAATACAGCTTTATCTTCCGTGAGTTATATATGAAAACGTCAAACGAACGTTCAAGGTATGGCCATTATGCAAAACATTTTAATCCATTGACAGAAGCTTTTATTATATCTACCCACTTGTTTCTAGTAACCACTCCTTAATTTAGTCATATTTGCATAATTTCATTTTCACCTATCACAAGTGACAGAAAGACTTTATATATGTAGTTACGACTTGGCTTAAGATGCTTACCTGTACGTCAAATAGTACTCTTCTCATGACCAAACACAAGTCAAAACATTTACATCTCATTTGAACGTATGTTGTTTCTTAGAACATTAAAACTTTGTCTCGACATGTATAGGAATAGATTCATCTATTTACGCTGTTTTCTAAAAATAAAACTCGGTGAAGAGTAGTTGTGTGTATGCATGTCACTAGCGAAGTTCCACCAACTTTCTTTTAAGGATTCAAAAAACACGTACAATCTCACATCGCATTTAAATACAACACTCTTGTTTCATTCCTTTTCATTAATTACACCAAACTATTGTCCAAAATGAACATACCTTCCCCTCACCTTAAATTTGTTTTTCTTGTTCTTCTAGGTTTCTTCGCAACTCTTTCTCATCAAGCAACATCTCCCCCAAACCCTAGGCTCCAAAATGCATATTATGCCCTCCAAGCATGGAAACATTCGATAACCTCGGACCCTCGAGGATTCACTTCCAATTGGTATGGCTATAATGTGTGTAACTACACCGGGGTGTTTTGTGCACCTTCTTTAGATGATGCAAATCTCACCACAGTCGCTGGTATAGACCTAAACCATGCAAACATCTCTGGGTCTCTACCAGAAGACCTAGGGTTACTCACTGATCTCGCACTGTTCCACATTAACTCTAACAGGTTTATTGGAAAAGTACCGAAGTCTTTTGTGAAACTACGCCTTCTTTATGAGCTTGATATAAGTAACAACAGCTTTTCGGGTAGTTTCCCTTCGGTAGTCCTTTCACTACCTTCTCTCAAATTTCTAGATATTCGCTTTAACCAATTTAAAGGCGATATTCCTTCTAAACTATACGACCTTAAACTTGATGCCATCTTCGTGAATAACAACCAATTTCATTCTAGTTTTCCGAAAAACCTAGGGAATTCTCCTGTTTCGGTGTTGGTTTTTGCTAACAACAATATTAAAGGTTGCTTGCCTTCGAGTATAAAGAAGATGAGCAACACTTTAGAAGAGATCATTCTAATGAATGTGGGATTAAGTGGTTGTTTGACGCCAGATATAGGGTCGTTAAAGAAGTTGACAGTTTTCGACGTGAGTTCTAATTCACTAGAAGGGATGTTACCCGAAAGTATAGGAGAAATGAAGAGCTTGGAACAATTAAATGTTGCTCACAACAAGTTTTCTGGTGATATTCCATCTAGTATATGCTCGTTGCCACGGTTGGAGAATTTCACGTACTCGGATAATTACTTCTCGGGTGAGCCCAAGATTTGTCTCAAGATCACGGAGAAAGATGACCGAAAAAATTGTATTCGTGATAGGCCGGCACAACGATCAGTGGCCGAGTGTAAAGCCTTTTATTCTCGTCCCATTAATTGTCGTGGTTGTGCAGCTCCTCCTCCTCCTCCGCCACCACCACCACCACCACCACCACCTCCTCCTCCACCACCTTTTTTCCCACCATTTCCGCCGTTATTAGGAGGAGCACCACCCTTCATNAAATCCTCCCAATCTCCCATTAACATGAACCCTATTGAAATCGCATCCGACTCCTCTTCAGATTCATCTGACCATGACAATGCCCCACCACCACCACCAGTTATGGCTGCACCAAGGCCTTTTAGACCTCGACATGGTATGAGGACCAAAGAGCAAGTGCGTAAGAGGAGACATGATGTAGCTGCTCCTCCTCCTCCACTACCACCAGTTGTAGCTGCTCCAAGGCCTTTCAGACCTCGACGTGGTATGAGGACCAAGGAGCAAGCACGGAAGAGAAGACATGATGTAGCTGCTCCTCCTCCTCCTCCACCACCACCTCCACCACCTCCTCCATCGCCACCACCACCTCATAAGCATTGGCTGCCATTGCCACTGCCACTGCCACCGTATGGCCACAAACCAAAAAGCCCTCCAACTAAAAACTGAATACAAAAAAATGGTATAGATGAATAAGGCGAGTGGAAATAGTTTGGTGTGAGATATGTTGCATTGATGTTGATATTTTTACTTCTCATAATTGTTGTAGCTTTTTTTAATTAAGTTTGGTTACATTTTTTTTAATGAATATCGGCTGATGATTCTTTAGTCGCGATTAAAAACTAATTTAAGAATTAAGACTTGTATCAGAATTTTCTATTTTATATATTGTCGATTTGACGATTTAAGCTTTGTTATGCTCAGCAGCGTATATCATAGCTTATTTGATATCATACTTGGTAGAACAAATAAGACCAGTTCGTCAAGTTACAAGTACGAATGGATTCAAATTGAGCGTCTATCAATATACGCTGAGCCTTACTTATCTCTCATAACTATTTCGTGAGGGCCGTCTCGTAATTTTTGGAGGCCCTGTGCAACCATTATGATGTAGACCTTTGAAGCACGAAAACATTATTCGTATATGTAAATTTAACTTGAAAAAAGAGCAAAAAGTTGCTTTAATTATTTGAGCATAAAAAGGATTACAAAAATGAAGAAAAAACGTCAAAACTCGTCATGTTACAATTTTTTGTCCAGTGTTTGGAACAATTTTTGATAATAAATAAGATTTTTATAAACTCACAAACCTATGAAACTAACCATTAATAACTTTATCAAACCTAGAGGGGTGAAACTGTCATATTCGCAAATCATTTTACTCTAGTTTGGACATAATAATTAGACATAATAATTACTATAAGACAATAGTGTTAAAACTTTATAAGATAAAGGGTGTAAATTGCATAAAGTCCAAACTTACCTTCTTCTTCGTTGTATCAAACCCCACAACCCTCTCTTTTTCATACTTTTTAAAATCACCTAAAACCAATAATTTTCATGTTACTTTATGTATGGATCAAGATAGGGTTATTAGACAAAAATGTTACTAAAGTTTGCCAAAAAAATGCGATTTAGTTACTAAAGTTTTTTTGGTTACAAAGAGGTTACTTAAGTAAACGGATTTATTATATGGGTTACTTAACGTTAAAAAAAGTGACAGTCTTGTTACTACGAGGGTGGGCAACCGGATGATTACCGGTTCCCTTGTCCACGTCAGCACCATAGATTAAAATGTTACAAGGAAGTTACTATAGTTTACGGGTTTATTAAATAGATTACNTTGTCCAGTTTTGTACGTTTTCATCTGTTTTCGTATATTTTCATACGTTTTCATAGCTTTTCATAATTTTTTTTATTACATTTGTATGCGCATTTATACGCTTGTGTACGTTTCATATGTCTTTTTACGTTTTCATACTAGTTTTACGTTTTTCTACACCTTTGTATGTTTTATACGTTTGTATGTTTTATACTTGTTATGTTTATACGTATATAAAAATGTGTATAAAAACGTGTATAAAAAGTGTATAAAAATGTGTGAAAACGTGTAAAAACAAACAAAAACGTATGAAAACGGAATAAACGTAAGAAAAACAGAAAAAAGTGTCTGAAAATGAAAAAAAGTAAGAAAAGCAGATAAAAACGTAAGAAAAACATACGAAAACGTAATAAACTGGGCGAAAAGGTATAAAAACGGACAAAAACATATAAAAGCGAGAAAAAACGTAAGAAAAACGGACAAAAACGTAAGAAAAACGGTCAAAAACGTATGAAAACGGAAAAAAAACGTAAGAAAACAGACAAAACGTAAAAAAACGGATGAAAGTGTAAGAAAATGGCCGAAAACGTATAAAAACGAACGAAAACGTATAAATACGTATGAAAACGAAAAACCCGTAAGAAAAACGGTCAAAAAACGTAAGAAAAAAAGACAAAAATGTATGAAAACCAAATTATGAGTTAAGTATAAACGGTCGTTAGGATAAAGGACTAACAGTGCAAATGTTTGTTGCAAACGGCCGTTAGCTAACGGAAAAAACTAATGACAGTAGTCTGAGGGACCATTTTTGAAAAAAAAATAAAAAAAAATAAATAAATAACTGTAGTAAAAGGTTAAAACATACAGAGTAACTTATATATCGGTGACCAAACTTAAGTAACCTCTTTGTAACCTAAAAAACTTTAGTAACCAAATCCCACTTTTTGGCAAACTTTAGTAACATTTTTGTCTAATAACCCATCAAGATATATCATGTTCCAAAACACGTGTATCAAATTTTGGCCAGAAGTCGAATTAAATATACATAAGAGTCTATAATCATGGTGCCCCTCCAAAATTTGAGGCCCTATGCGGTTGAACACCCCGCACATGCTCAAATCCGGCCCTGTATTTCATTTACTATTGCTAATTATAAACTTATTTACAACCTTTTCATATCATATAACACACTCAACACTTTCAAAATACTTTTTAGACCTTTTAAAAATCATGAACTTATTCATAATACGTAGGTTTGAAATATATATCCGGCCACTATGATTTATACATTTTAAAAAATTTCCATCTTTTTGTAAACACTTTCACAAACCACCATAATAGATGCTCGTATCTATCATTTTCAGATAAACTTGAATTAAATAAATTGGATTCCTTCGAATTACATTTTTTAAAAATATGAAACCTATAAATAATGGATTAGAATCTTTATACCAATAATGTATGTGCATTGTTTTTTCTTTCTATATTCTCTTAAGCGTTTAACTATACAAACTTATTATAAGTATTCATGATATTGTTAATCATACATATTATCATGCTTTTAGATAGTAATATAATTGAAAATAGTATTACAAAATATGAGTACTCTTTAGAAAAGAAAGAAGGTTTGCGCATTTTTCTTTGGTGATCTCGCTAGACCTATATATTCCAAAAAAAAGCCACCTCCTTTCTACACACAATAATAAGCATACTTTAAGAAAATAAAAATATAGAAATGCAAAACCCCTTGGCGATTTTGGAGACACCTAAACCCTAAACGGATTCTTCATATCGATCGCTACCTGCTGTAAATCTCCTAATAATTGTTGTTAATAATTGGTCTTAATCTCTTCTTTAATCATACCACTGTATCAATCGTCCTTTTATAGGTTATAATTTTTTTGGTTATAATTTGTTTAAATCGACTTTTTATTTGTTAGGGTTTACTTTTCAACCGATTAGTTTCTGAAGGTTTTTGTGTGCGTACTTAACCTAAATTGATCTTTGATTGGTTTGGCTCTTTGTTAAAATCTTCTCTTGCTGGTTCTTGTGTGTCGATCTATTACCGGTCAACTTGGTTTCACCTTGGTTTATTGGTTGTTGTTAAGCTAGGTCTGTTTAGTGCGTATGCGAGGTTGATGGAGAGGGGTTTTTTGAGTTTGGGAGGGAGGGTTGTAAAGCAAAAAAGGGGTTTAAATGTTGTTGATACAGTTGCGAGTAAGGGTAATGTTGGAGAGGGTATTGCAAATACCACGATTTTGAAACAAAATTTGAAGACGACTCATGCTTGTGCGTCAGTCTATAAAGACGAAGATGTCAAATCTTCTAAGGTTAATGAGGGTTTTAATCTGGAAATGTCTCAAAGTGGTATGGGTAGTCATCAGACTCAAATGAATAATACTCCTCCTGATATCATGACTTATGGCCTTCGTCTAGTGGTACTAATGGTGGTTGTGGTATGACTAAAATTCTTAAACGAGTGAACAAGTGAGTATTGAACCTGTTAAAGAACATATGAACATTGATTTTGCATCTGAACCGTTTATTATTGCAGCCTATGACAGTTTTCAGAAGGCCATGGGAAGTATTGCTATTGAGAATGTGAATACATCAACTGACGAAAAACCCTCATCATATACTAATAAGCTCAGCCCTACGTCTATAACTAAGGCTAATTTTCAAAAAATTTAAGATAATGTACTTAATGATGCAGACTATGATGTTGCTTTACCTATAGCTTCGGTTCATAAGGTGAATGAGAGAATGAAGAATTCGCTATATGGGTATTTTATCAGCAAAAGACTTGCTTTTCCCATTGTTGAATGGTTTGTACGTAATAATTAGGGGAAGTATAGTATAGTGAAAGTAACAATGAGCGCGAATGGTTTTTCTTTTTAAAATTCTCATCTATTGAGGGTACGGACTATGTTCTTCGAGATGGTCCATGGATGATTCTTGGAATTCCCATTTTTCTTAATAAATTGTCACATGGGGTATGCCTTTTGAAAGAAGATTTGTCTCGTGTCCCAATTTGGGTGAAGTTCCATGATGTACCATTAGTTGTATATACATCAGATGGGTTGAGCTTGATCGCTTCTAAGATTGGTACTCCAATGATGCTAGACTTGTATACGAATAACATGTGTTTTGATTCATGGGGGATGAGTAGCTATGCAAGATCCTTGATTGAAATTAATGCGTCTAATAAGTTTCGTGATAATCTGATTTTGGCTATTCCAAAGCTTAATGGTAGTAGATATACAAAAGAGTCTATTCGTATTGAAGTGGGAACCCCTTCGCTGTGGTTCTTGCCTGTTATATGGTCATTCTCATGATGATTGTCCCAAAGCTGCTCCTAAACGTTTGGTGAATGGGATAGANATGATGCTAGACTTGTATACGAATAACATGTGTTTTGATTCATGGGGGATGAGTAGCTATGCAAGATCCTTGATTGAAATTAATGCGTCTAATAAGTTTCGTGATAATCTGATTTTGGCTATTCCAAAGCTTAATGGTAGTAGATATACAAAAGAGTCTATTCGTATTGAAGTGGGAACCCCTTCGCTGTGGTTCTTGCCTGTTATATGGTCATTCTCATGATGATTGTCCCAAAGCTGCTCCTAAACGTTTGGTGAATGGGATAGATAAAGGCAGTGGTCAGAGTTCGGGTGTATCAAAGAAGGCTTCAAATTCTAATGATGGGGTTACCATTGTGAAGCAAAAAGGATTAAATCCAAAGAAGTTTAATGGTGTTCCAATGAACAAGTTTGAATATAGGCCTGTTGTGCAAAAGAATACCAAGGCTCCTAATTCAAATGATAAAACAAATGTGGCTTCTACGTCTAGACAACTGAAAATGATTGCTAAAGTGGTAAGTACTTCTAATACATTTGGTGTTCTAGGTGAATTGGATGAGGCTTCTAATGCTAATGTAGAACCTAGTGGTAATGTCCATACACCTTTGGTTGGTACGACATCTGGTAGTCCAAGTACTATACCTTTGGTTGCAAGGATTAATAAACTGAAAGTCAGATGCTTGATGGGAAGCTTGTGCTAGTGGGTGATGACGGGAAGCCGCTAGAACCTTGTAAGCTTCCTAGTTCTAAAAAGGTTGTTTATCCGGATCATACGGATAGTGATGATGAAGTGCTCGAGGTCTACAATGAATTGCTACTTATATGGCTTCTACGAGTTCGAAGGTTTATGAAATATCTAATGTGGTGGTAGAGTGGGTAGGAAGAGTTTATATGAGCAATTAAAAGAGGAGACCTATGATAAAGACCCGTATTTTATGATGATGATTTTGATGACTGTGGTTTGACTAAAGCCCAAATGATGTTTGTTAACGCTTTTGACATTAGTATCTGTGGTCAAATTAGATAGGGTTTTTATTAGGTCGCATAAGTTTGGCATGCAATTCTTATGCTAGATTAGGTGTTCAGCACAGTAGGAGCATTGGTTTTTCTTTTTGGGATGAGATGTGGGACTCCTTCACATCCAGTGTACTTATTTATTTTTTGGCGTAGTAAAATTTAGCAGGGGTATTGAATTCCTTTAACCAAAAAAATATAGAAACGCATCTATAAAAGTAGTATTTTTTTTTCCTATCTCTTTTAAGAGTTTTGCTAAAAAGTACCTACTAAGCACAAGTTAACGTATAGTTAATAAATACAAACTTTCTTAATTAACCAAAAAATACATTAAATACACGTACTAAATATTCAAGAGCAAAAGAAAAATATTGATTAGAATTATAGCTTATTAAGAAGTAAATTTCTAAAAAATAATAATAATAAAAATACAAATAAAATAGTGAAAAAATAAAAAATTAGTAGTAACCAGATCATTTTTTTTTTTTTGATAAAATTGATCTTTTATGTCTATTGTTTTGCCTGTAACTTGGAAGCAAATAATGATAATTATTTCTATTGTTATATGTGGCGGAGTGTGTGGGCGGTAAAAGAGCTCGACAAAGGCATCCATGTCACTGCGAAGGGAGAGAACACCCCGCGCGCAAAAAGCTGTACTTGCCTCTCGGCACAATCTTCCCCCAAAGAAAAACATTGAGGTGTACTGCAAATTTCTTTAAAAAAGAGTAAAAGATAATTAATTAAGTAACAAAAGCTAACATGATATCATATATAAAATTATTCCTATTTAGCAAACTTAATCCGTTTGTATTGATATATACGGTATGCATTGTCCAGAATGTATGTTTCAGAATCGACAGGTTCGACCATATATATGCGTTTCATAGATTCATTTTTAGTTGGATTATTTTACCAAATCGTGTAATAACATTAGTAACACATTATTAATAATTTTCTTGTAATAGTTGAATAATTAAAAACGATCACATTATTTTTAAGCGAAAATTTTATTTTAAGGATGTGTTAAAGATTTTGTACCTTTCATATTTCTATAAAAAAATAAAAATAAAATAAAATAAAGATTTTGTATCTTCCTCGAGTTGCATATGAAAACGTCAAACGTACGTTCAAGGAATGGCATTATGCAAACATTTTAATCCATTGACCGATGTTTTTATAATATCTAGTAAGTAGTAACAACTCCTTAATTTAGTCATGTGTTCATTTTCCCCTATCACAACTGACAAAAAGACTGTATATGTAGTTACGACTTGGCTTAAGATGCTTACCTATACATCAAATAGTACTCTTCTAATGACCAAACACAAGTCAAAACATTTACATCTCATTTGAACGTATGTTGTTTCTTAGAACATAAAAACTTTGTCTCTACATGTATAGGAAGAGATTTATCTATTTACGCTGTTTTCTAAAAATAAAACTCGGAGAAGAGTAGTTGTGTATATAGACGTCACTAGCGAAGTTCCAACCACTTTCTTTTAAGGCTTCAACAAACACAATCTCACATCGCATTTAAATACAAGACTCTTGTTTCATTCCTTTTCATTAATTACACCAAACTATTGTCCAAAATGAACATACCTTCCCCTCACCTTAAATTTGTTTTTCTTGTTCTTCTAGGTTTCTTCGCAACTCTTTCTCATCAAGCAACATCTCCCCCAAACCCTAGGCTCCAAAATGCATATTATGCTCTCCAAGCATGGAAACATTCGATAACCTCGGACCCTCGAGGATTCACTTCCAATTGGTATGGCTATAATGTGTGTAACTACACCGGTGTGTTTTGTGCACCTTCTTTAGACGATGCAAATCTCACCACAGTCGCTGGTATAGACCTAAACCATGCAAACATCTCTGGGTCTCTACCTGAAGACCTAGGGTTACTCACTGACCTCGCATTGTTCCACATTAACTCTAACAACTTTTGTGGAACAGTACCAAAGTCTTTTGTGAAACTACGCCTTCTTTACGAACTTGATATAAGTAACAACCGCTTTTCAGGTAGTTTCCCTTCCGTGGTTCTTTCACTACCTTCTCTCAAATTTCTGGATATTCGGTTTAACCAATTCCAAGGCGATATTCCTTCTAAACTATATGACCTTAAACTTGATGCCATTTTCGTGAATAACAACCAATTTAATGCTAGCTTTCCAAAAAACCTAGGGAATTCTCCCGTTTCAGTGTTGGTTTTTGCTAACAACAATATCAAAGGTTGCTTGCCTTCGAGTATAAAGAAGATGAGCAACACTTTAGAAGAGATTATTCTAATGAATGTGGGATTAAGTGGTTGTTTAACGCCAGATATAGGCTCGTTAAAGAAGTTAACAGTTTTCGACGTGAGTTCTAATTCACTAGAAGGGATGTTACCCGAAAGTATAGGAGAAATGAAGAGCTTGGAACAATTAAATGTTGCTCACAACAAGTTTTCGGGTGATATTCCATCTAGTATATGCTCGTTGCCACGGTTGGAGAATTTCACATACTCGGATAATTACTTCTCGGGTGAGCCCAAGATTTGTCTCAAGATCGCCGACAAAGATGACCGAAAAAATTGTATTCGTGATAGGCCGGCACAACGATCAGTGGCCGAGTGTAAAGCCTTTTATTCTCGTCCCATTAATTGTCGTGGTTGTGCAGCTCCTCCTCCACCACCACCACCACCGCCTCCTCCTCCTCCGCCGCCACCGCCGCCACCTCCTAAGTATCATTGGCTGCCACCGTATAACCACAAACCATATAGCCCACCAGCAAAATACTGAATACATAGAATTAAAAAAAGAAAAAAAAAATGGTATAGATGAATTGAATAAGGCAAGTGGAAATAGTTTCGTGTGAGATATGTTGATGTTGATATGTTTACTTCTCATAATTGTTGTAGCTTTTTTATTTAAAGTTTGGTTAAATTTTTAAAGAATATATTTCGGCTGGTGATTAGTTTAATTTTGTATGAATACTTTGATAGAGTCGTGATTAAAGACTTATTTAAGAGTTAAGACTTGTATTAGAATTTTCTATATTATGGTTGAGTTTAATAAGACCAGTTCGCGCGTCAAGTTACAAGTTGAAATGGATTCGAGTTGAGCGCCTATTAATATACGTACTTATCTCTCAAAACTATTTTATTTAACTTGTGAATCGAACATTGCTAAACTATAGTTTGTTATTACACTGCTAAGCATTCATGCTAAGTTGTTAACTACTAATTTTACCATCTATGCTTTCCGATAATATTATTCTTTTATGTGTAATCGTCAATGATACTGCTCACTCGTGTCCACGGTTTTGACATTGTCATTGCTATGGTTTTGACTCGGTCTGTTTGTGTAAAGTTACTTATTTTTCTAGGTCGTGATAGTGTTACAGTTATTAATTTGTGCAGTCTAATGTGATTTATATTGTCCCACTAAACATCAGTTACTCCAGTCTTAACACACAAAAGATCTTCACAAAAAGGTCATTTTATTTTATCAAAGATAAGAAGTGATGATGCCCGGTATGTGATGGTGAAATCGAATATTCTCAACACCTTTGTATTGATTGCATAGTTGCTCGATCGGAATTATATGGATTATTTGGTTCTAAAATGGTGGTCATCTGGAATTATCCAAAGAACTTGACACGTCTTATATCTTGGTCTGATCAAACCGATGTTCAAGGTACAAGTAAACCTTTCTTTGATTCGGTTACAAAACTACATTCTCAATCATATGGAGGTATGGGAATAATATTTGCTTTGATCTCAAGCCTCCAAGAAAAAATACACTAGGTAATGACAGAAGAGTCTTGTCTCCCACTTGGATAGTTAACAGAAGTAAGTAGATTCGTTAATGTTGGATTGACTAGAATTTAAATCTAATCAATTCTTGTAACTTTTTGTCTATGGTCTCTTCCTATAGAGGCCTTTAATAAACTTTGGCCTTTCAAAAATTAGAAAAAGAACTGAGATAACTGTTTTATAACCGGACTATATAGAAAGTGCTTCGGCCCAAATTTGCGGATTATATAAATCAGCCCATTTCACTGTCTTGAATTCTGGCTTCGAGTATAAGGCCCATCTTTAGAGAACAGAGTCTATAACATGCTTCGTATCTTTTATGAATGCCCGTGAGTTTTGTTGATGCTAAATCATAAGTATTAAATAAATGTCATTCAGTAGCAGGAAAATTTTCGATAAATATAAGCTACCATAATTTTGTTGTAACTTAGATACATTTTAAACTAATTCTCTCGTTAAACTTTAATTTACGTATGGAAAACAAGACCTATGATATAACCCTTGAGTGCTCTGCCGGCCGCATGAATGCATTTTGCCTGGGCCTATGAAGAATAACTTGATCAAATGTCTGTTAACCTAGTTTTTAATTTTGTATAACTCGATTAAACTTGTCAACTGGTCATGCTCTAATTGCATTGGATTCAAATAAAGTTCAATAGTTGCACGCGTGATGAAGCTATCTCGATATATTTAAAAACTAATAATGCATGTATTGTAACGAATCGAGTTACACGCTTCAGAGAGCAAGATGTTTTATGTGTTTTGATAGCATCCATGTCACATTGAGTGAAAATCGACCTTCCTTTATGTTGTGAACACGACTTATCAGCCATGTTACTCCCCTTTGACTTCTTTTATGTAGTATACTTTAGTTTCAATTTTGACTATATTCCTTGTATTTGTGTCAAATAAGTGTCAAACTACCTGATTTGTTAACTTAGATTCGACTAGTCGTCAAAATAAAGTAAAGTCAACGCATCATGTTAGGCTAGCTCCTCTTATGATACACGTACTCCCAGTTGACATTTTATGTTTTCTTTATTTGAATTCAATGTCATAAAATCTGGCCAAGTTCAACTTCAATCAAGTAAACAAGTCCAATACGGCCACGCCAACCTCCTGAAAAGGGAGGTTTTAACTGGTTTGGGTCTGTGTGGCGGTACGTTCAAACCCCGTGGATTAGTCGGCCATAAAGTCGAAAATCATGGTTAACAAAAAAACACAAAAAAAAAAAAAAAAAAAAAAAAAAAAAAAAAAAAAAAAAAAAAAGCGACTACTCAGGCGTGGGTGAATTCAACGACTTATATGAAAAGCTTCTTTTGCTTGACTTATTGATACAGTTATTATTATCATAAAACGCTATTAACATAATTTGGACACTTTTTGTTTTGGTTCACGGAATGGAAGAAGTAACTAGACGTGTAAACTAGCGGAAATACTCGTGAGCTACTCGAGATCGTTTCGATAAAAGTTTGAAACGGGCCGTGCTTTAACAAGCTCGAGCCCAAGATTTATATATGAGCTCGAGTAGCCTTGCAGGCCTAAATGACCTTTTGCCTAAATAATGTATATTAATGTAGTATAATTATATATCGGGTGATGTTAAGGGTACCCCTAGTGGATACCGGTAAACCCTTGACAAAACAATTCCTTTAGTGGATGGTGTCACCCTGACAAGACAAGTGGATTGTGGCACCTCCCTTCACAAGACAATTCATGACAGATTATTTCGAGTATTGCATAGTCAAAATTTATTACTTCTTTCGTCTTAAAATTATAGTCTCCATTTTCATTTTGAGAAATCGTAAATAATAGTCTCCTTTTGTGTCACACAATCCAAATAGAGCTTAGTAGGCGGGGGGCGATATTTGATTGGTTGAAAAGTGTAATAGTTACATTTTTCTTAAACTATGTATTTTTTTTATTTTATTTTTGTCTAAAAACAATAAATTTATGACAGAGAGAGTACCCTACAGTGTTTTTTAAAGGTATTGTCTAATCAAAATTTATTAGTCACATTGTTTATTCAACTTCGTAAATCTTAGCATATGATAAGGTTAAAGTGAGTGTTGTGTGTCTGTTTTTGTGCAGTAAATCATGAGGCGGCTACAATCATTTTGATATTTTCTTATTAATACTTTATTATTTCAATAATATAGCTTATATTGGTTTTTTTTTGAAAGGTAAATTTCAACTTAGAAATGACCACCTTCGCGGACAACGAAGGCCCCATCGCCACCCCGCCAGACTATGTTGTCTTAACCGGGTCCACGCTGATCTCAGGTGGTAACGGGTTTCCCCCGGAAACCGTACTGCCTCCAAATAGAAAAAATGACAATGTACCAATATAGCTTATATTGGTACATTGTCATTTTTTCTATTTGGTTGTATCAACAATCAACTAAATCAATTTTAGCGTGTCAAACATACAAAACATGTGCACACGGAACTGACTAACTATTATAATAACGGTAATTTATATTAGAGCTCAGGGAATGATAACGCCCCAACGCCAATTTGTCCGATGTGTCTAATTTTCAACGCCATTATGGCGTTAAGACCATTTCCCAAGCAAACGCGTTGGACCTGCGTTGTGATTTACGTTAATGTTTTAACTCGCGTTGTAGCTTATACATTTGATTTTCAAAACACCCCCTCGTGATTTGTGTTTGTAGATGATTTACGTTTGTGTGTGTGTGTGGTGGGTGGGGGTTTGTTCTGATCCGTTTGTGTGTTAATGTGTGGTGCATAGGTAACGAAAAGGATGAGTTTTTTTTTTTTTTTTTTTTTTGTTAACGCTTTGACAGAGTGGACCAAAGGTTTATATACTTTTATTGGTTAAACTTATTTATCAAAGTTTAAAAAGTTTTTGTATATTAATTTAATGAATAAAATTGGTGATGGTAGAATTTGTAAATTGTAATTTTAAAAAAGGTGGATCCCAAAAAGTGGTGTTATGATTTACTGGTGTTTTTTGGTATTATGTTATTTGGTGTTGAAATGATGTGGCGCTGATGTGGCGGGTATTTTTGGTGTTATAACATGTTACTACTCCTTGTGCTCTTATATATGAATTATTTTGTGATTGCAAGTATGTCTATTCCACTAAATTGTGTTGATATTTCTAGAGAACACTAGCTAGATGCTACACAGGAAGATGATCCTACTTGTGATAAGGAGGTGCAAAACTTCAAGGAAGTTTATCAGCAACAATCCAAAAAAAAATAATAATAATAAAAAAGTCTCTTAACAAATCAAATCCAGAAACAATATCAATTCGAGTCAACCTGTTGTTCACAGAAATACACTTGGACGCTTGCACGTAAGAGAGAAACAAAGAAAAACGAACCAGTTTGTTCCACAAACCTTAGATCCCCATCGCCATAATTATTCAAAATCTATAATAGTCTCAAACTTAAACCAAGAACCTGGGTTAAGTCCCAAACTTAAACTAAGAACCTGTGATAAACCCTTTAATCGATCATAATCCAAATATTTTCCATCACTACATCAAAGTTTGAATGTTGTCATAGGTGACGGAAACTGTGGATTTCGGTCATTTGTTGTCGGTCTAGGTCTCGAGGAAAATATGTGGCCCGTAATTCAACAATAGTTATGCAAGAGTTAGGGTATCACGACAAATATTGCACGAACATATGGGGCAGTGATTGCTTTGACTACGTTTGGAAAATCGTGGATTTTTCGAGAACTAGTTTTCGCCCAAAGGAAAAATGGATGTTTATGCCAGATACAAGGTTAGTTATCGCTTCATTGTATAAGGGACCAATTGTATTCATATATCCATAGTAGAAAATGTTGTACTTTGTGCTATGTTTTTTTCGCTTTGGTCCAGTCCACATGAGATTTCAGGTGGAAAAATCGAAGCTTTAAAGTTGTCTAAAGGTTAGTAGATCACACTTTACAAGAAAGCGGGTTTAGCACACGACTTGTGAGGCTTGTTGAAAAGGTTGAGTCTTTAGGGTTTCTAAATGGTTAAATCAACTTGACAAAGTTAAAGCATGGTTAAAGAAGAATGGCTAGTACGAGTACTAGGTTAACATCGAAAAGCTTAATTGGGATGTTGTACAAAATCATGGAGGTTCAAAACAAGTTGGGTTTAAGCAACTTGGTGTTGGTGTTTAAACAAGATTCCATGGAGTATATGTTTAAAAGCGTGTTTGGTTTGAAGTGGAACTGCAGCGAGCTTAGGAAAATCGTGAAGCTAAGGTAATTTAAGATAGTAAAGATGATTTTGCAGTGGCTCAAAGAAAGTTGAAGGTTAAACAACTTCAAAGAAAGACAAACACAAAATGTTTAGTAAATGATCAGGTACACCTTGGAGCAAAGGTCAGGGAAGACATTATGGAAATCGGAGTATCCAGTCAAGAGGGTGCAGAGGATAATGTTGTTGGAAGGAAAAAAATAAAGTCTAAGGAAGCTAAACTCGGGAAATTACTAAATTATAAGGCTTGGTTAACAAGGCGGTCCCCCGTTCGAGGTTCAAGCATTTGATGAAGATGCTGAGTATCGTTAGTGCCTAAGTATTTTAATAAGGGGTTTAATTGCATTTAGTTTAGATGGAGTTTAGGATTGTACTTAGGTTAGAAAACTAGAAGCTTGGCTTGCAAGTCAAGCATATAATCGTCTTATGAAATTCGAATTCGATACGGATTGTACCTCATCATCTTTATAAATAGAGGTGAGGGCAGATATACTACTAGTTTGTATATTTTTTTTTTCTCTTTCGTTAATTAATGCAATGTAACGTTTGCGGTCATGCGTATGTTTTGTTTTGAGTACATATTCCGTGCTCGGTCGTTGGATCTCCACCAGCACAGACAACAAAATCACTGCATTAAATTGAAATTAGTTATCTAATAAAGTGATGGGTAAGGATCCAGTGAGAAGAAAATTTATAATGAGAAGGATGAGAAATAACTATAACCACATATTTGAGATGCATCGACTTGAATTAGATGCATCTCTATTCATTTAGATGCACCCCAATTAGTTTCAAAAGTAATTTTGAAGAGAAAACGATGCAAAGTAGTACTTGCAACAAATTTGACCCGCACAGGACAAAAAATACAAAGGATTTTCCTAACTTGCTAAAATGCATCTAATATATGTATATGCATCTAATTTTTAGCTAGAAAATATATTATGGTGGCATCTCTAATATGTGGTTACAGTTATTTCTCATCCTTCTTATTTTAAGAGTTCTTCTCATTTGATCTAAGTCATAAAGGGGTAACAGATAGAAGTAAAAAAGTTGACTTAAAGCACATTGATGATATGTCATTTTTTTTTTCTTTTTGTCAGTCAAAACTTAAAATCTACACAGTATCATTTTTAATTGTCCATTATCTAATACAGTTGCTAATAAAATATGAATATAAAACGTATACTAAACAACTTTGTAAATTTTAAAATATATGCATTTTTATATGGATGGTTTTAGTTATTCGTATTATCAATTTTTGTTACCATAATATCGGATCTAAAATTAGCATTCTAATTAGCTCTTATAGTCTTATTTGATGTCCATGGCCGGATCTTAGGTGTGCAGAGTGATCGACTGCACAGGGCCTCCAAAATTTTTGGGGCCCCCGATGCCATAAGTGGAGGGCTAATTTAATTTAGGGTTTAACGTAATACCGATGAAAATATAGTCAAGAAGTTAAGTTTTTGTGTTATATAAGTCAAAAGAATATTAGTTTCAAGTGTTTTGAAGACAGAACAGAAAACAGAGCTGCAACCAGATATACCGAACAAGGAAGATGATAACTATAGATAATTTCACTTTAAACCCTAAGGTTTATAGACTTAGTCTTTTAGTTTTATTTTTAAATGAAAGTACAAATGGGTTTTTACTTTTTACAAAATTTACACTTTCAATCCAAGTGTACCAAAATTCTTAAAATCAGCCCAATTTGTTTTAAATGATTGTTTTATACATCTTTTATATGACAAGGTTTATATGTTGTCTAATAAAACATTGCGATAACCTGAATAAGTATTTACATTTTTTTTTTATGTTTGTATAAATTTTCATATTTATTAACATATATAACCAGGGATGGACATACATTGATGCCGGGTGTGGCACGGGTTACACCTGATTTTAGGTCACGCAGTGCAAAAAAATTTAAAAACTGTCGATTTTCGTTATGGACAACATACAATACTTTTTTTTTAACGTTAGTTAACCAAAATGGCAATAGTGCAACACTCTCGGAAATCATGGGCCCGCTCATGTTGTCATGCAGATAACTGAAATCATGTTGTTCAAGATGCTTACGTTATGAAATTGGCACAGGGCCCCCAAAATCCACGGGACGGCCCTGTTGATGTTAAGGTAATCACTAGTTAGCGACTTCAAGGAAAGACTAGAAAATGGAACCCATCAACGTCTATACAATGGATTGCGTATGGGCAACAGACTATCCTCAGAAACAAGTTAAACGTTAGATAACCTAAACAACGTGTTAACTATAAATATTTAATAATAATATTGGTGATGACTAACATTGGCAAGCTAGAAATATAAAACACAAAACATCACTAGTGATATACGTATAGAAAACATGAATGTTAATTATAATCCACGAGGTGCAATATAAAACATAAATTCTAAAATACACACCTACCTACTAATGTAAATATCAACATTGATAATACAGAAATGAAATACTAATGATAAAAAAGAAGTAATGGCAAGTTGTCAATTGTGGAACATGGCTTTCGTTATGCTGACACTGTCAGCTTCCATGTGTTCCAGGTTACAACCGACACAACTTTTGTCTCACTTTAGTAACGTACTCTTTGGCAACCAATATTACTTTATGAGTAACAAGATAAATGTTTTATTTTCTATTTTGAAATATCGTTAATAAACATCAACATTAAATTTTAACCGATAAAAAAAAAAAAATACTCGTAGTTTAGTAACTTAGTAAGTGAAGATAATATATGATTGATGTAAAATTTCGTAAAACTGCACGCATTACAAAGTAAACATTTTTTAAACGAAATGAGTAGTATAATTGTAAAATTAGTATAACTTTTATGTAAAAGACCCAAAGAAATGATCTAGTGAGAAAAATAATTACAATGATAAAGGTGAGAAATAACTATAGTCACACATTTTAATTTAGAAAGACAAAGTTAAAAAAAATGTATCTACTTTTATAGGTGTATTTTAAATTTGAGGCTATGGTTAATTCTTTTTATTTAAGTGAAGATACATGACAATATGCTAAATTAAACGCAATCATATGTTAAGATCGATAAAATATTTTAGATAAAACTAGATATTTATTCGCGCATATCAACGATGATGTATAATAACATTAATTTATGTGTATAACTTTTTTAATGTATATAAAGTTGTGGAGTAAGTGAAAAAAAAAAAAAAAAAAAAAAAAAAAAAAAAAAANTTTAAACGAAATGAGTAGTATAATTGTAAAATTAGTATAACTTTTATGTAAAAGACCCAAAGAAATGATCTAGTGAGAAAAATAATTACAATGATAAAGGTGAGAAATAACTATAGTCACACATTTTAATTTAGAAAGACAAAGTTAAAAAAAATGTATCTACTTTTATAGGTGTATTTTAAATTTGAGGCTATGGTTAATTCTTTTTATTTAAGTGAAGATACATGACAATATGCTAAATTAAACGCAATCATATGTTAAGATCGATAAAATATTTTAGATAAAACTAGATATTTATTCGCGCATATCAACGATGATGTATAATAACATTAATTTATGTGTATAACTTTTTTAATGTATATAGTTGTGGAGTAATTGAAAAAAAAAAAAAAAAAAAGAAAAAAGGTTAATTATTTAAACAATAATTAATTATTCAATAAATTGCATTAACTTTATAAATGATGTTTTAGTCTAATAATATTGTTTATTTTTAAAATCTTTTTAAAATATTTAATTTTTAAGCAAATTCCCTTTTATAAAAGGCCTAGTTGCGGGTCCCTTTAATCTTTGAGCATGTGTGAACGTGAAGCGACTTTTTCAATACGTAGAAAAGAAACAATCCGCAAACTTTTACCCCGTAAACGCCAAACAAATCTATGTGCCTGCCTTCAAATTACACCAACCTTTTCTAAATAAATGGCAAATAAAATAAACATTTTGTTAACCACGGTGTTAGGTCTTATGGTTAATTTTATTACGAGTATATGTTTCAAGCACTTTTAAATATGATACCACTTACTAAAACTCATATACTGTAATTATACATATTTAAATCATGTATTAATAAAAAGAGTTTTGCTGACATGTGTCTAGTAGATAAATGTTAACGTTTACATAAAAAGAAAATTTGAGCTTACTAAAATGTTAAGTGTCTTTAAATATAGTAATTATCTTTTAATTTTTGTGAATTAAATGTCGGTTTTCGAATCAAATAAAAAATTTTGTGTTTGCTAATTACACGTTAGCATGTGCTCTCAGTGGCTACACGTTACAGGAGTATTTAGTAAAACTCACATACAATGCTGAATGATAGTTTTGAAATTCTTTTAAGTTTAATCAAAATCTATAAGACTATGATTAACAAAACTAGGCGAGTACCCGTGCATAGCAACGGAATTTCTAGCGGCAGATAATAAACGATTTGTGATATTGTAGTGACTGTTTTGTGTAGCGTTCAAAATAGAACGTGAACCGATCAGAATGTAATTGCATCAGTTATGAGATAAAAACTAACAACACACGTTACTCGTCGCGTTAAACTTCTTGATAAACGACATTTGAGGGTAGATTCCTGCTTGACGGAACTCTTTGACTGGTTTAACCAATACCTTTGTTGTTCTACGGGATATTCCTCTATGCCACATAAAGCTGGCCATGCGAGAAAAGATAGTCGGGCAAATAGACACCCACATTTGGAATTGTTTGGCCTTGAGCTTTATTAATAGTCATCGCAAAGCTAAGGCGAATAGGGAATTGTGTTCTCTTTAGTTTGAAAGGGAACATGTCTTCTTCAGATGGAGCAAGNGTTAGCGACTTCAAGCCTTCAAGGAAAGACTAGAAAATGGGACCCATCAACGTCTATACAATGGATTGCGTATGGGCAACAGACTATCCTCATAAACAAGTTAAACGTTAGATAACCTAAACAACGTGTTAACTATAAATATTTAATAATAATATTGGTGATGGCTAACACTGGCAAGCTAGAAATATAAAACACAAAACATCACTAGTGATATACGTATAGAAAACATGAATGTTAATTATAATCCACGAGGTGCAATATAAAACATAAATTCTAAAATACACACCTACCTACTAATGTAAATATCAACATTGATAATACAGAAATGAAATACTAAGGGGGTTGGCAGCACACCCCTCACCTCATTTCCCTTCCCTCACATCCACCCAATCCCCATATGCCACATCATCCTCCCACTTTTCCCTTCCCTCACTCAAATTTTGTTGGCAACACACCCCTCACCCTTCCCCTCAC
>LBNU01010504.1:40997-66195 GCA_014162995.1 Artemisia annua
TTTTTTTTTTTTTTTTTTTTTTTTTTTTTTTTTTTTTTTTTTTTTTTTTTTTTTTTTTTTTTTTTTTTTGCATCATGAATGCCACTAAAAAATGAATGTGAGGTATTGTGAATTATGAAATGTGTTCGCAATATCTTATTGGTTAATTTTGCTTGATGTTGAATTATGGTGTGGTAAGATTGCCACCCTCTAAAAGTTCATAAATTAATTGCAAGAAACTATTTATGTTGAAAAATCAACAATTTTTTGTTGAGAATGCAATAAATGTATTGTTATTAATGATGATTTAAGATGTTACTTAATAGCAAGGAAATAAATGTTAATTAATTTAAAAATAATTAAATGTGTAGCATTATATGATTATTAAAATAATATATAGAATACAATATATTATTGCAAACTTATTACTCACTCCATCTCAAAAATATAGTTACAATTTTTTTTTTGATGTCTCAAAATAATTGTCCACTTTCCTTTCTAAGTAAAAACTAGAGAATATATTTGAGTGGTTGAGATTTATAGCGGTCTCATTTTTATTAAACTTTATGATTTCTCTCTCATGATAATAATTTTGATACGGAGGAGTATAAATTGATAAGAATTTCTTTATTAAAATTGTTTGTAAAACAGGTTTTTAACTCGTATATGCGTGACTTAACCAAGTATTTTCCTAATCTTATTTTTCATTTAACAAATTTTCAATGTGTTCAACCAACAAGCTAATTCGGCGATACTTTTTACAAAACTTATTACACTAATTTTTATGTAACATCAAATGAATATGATTATGATATCAAATAATCAAAACTTTCTAAAAGGATGTAAACTTATTCCTTTTAGAACGACAACTATTTATCTCATACAATATACACCACATCTACCACACACGTCTTAAGCAGGACTTGAACCAGCAATTATTTGATTAAAAAGCTTTTCACACAACATATGATACCATTAAGATACAAACCCAAGGATATAAACTAGTTGTATTCTAAACAAAATATCATTACAATATAATATGTTACTAAAGTAACAAGAAACATTAAATATGCATTGTTTTATTGGAAAAAAATATGTAATATCTTAGCTGGATAATATATGGAGTTACGCCAAATCTACTATATGAGGATATACCATAGTATATATATATATATATAGGTGTGTATGTATGGGCAGACTCTGTACAAATCATTCATTTCATTCAATCAATCATTTATCCAAGAAGCTTCTTTTTTTCTTTATAAAAATAAAATAAAGTGCCCCTGTAAAAACCCATTTTACTATCTTTCATTTGGGGTTCATTTTTGTCTCAAAGGTAACTTATCTTTTTTTGTTTCCTTGGTTTCAATATATATTTTTTTTAAAGGAATTGTGGAATGTAGGTTTGATTAATGTGAATTGGGGTTTATAAGTTGTGGATCCTTGTTTTGAATTGTGAAATTGTTAAGATTTTGATTTGTTTAAGGAACGGATCTGGTGAATTATTGTGTTTGGTTCTCTTATGTTGTCTGTTTAATTGGATCAGTGACACTGAATTATTAGTTGGTAGGTACTGTAGTTAATAACTTAATATATATGAATCACATATAGATCTTGCATAAAATTGATCATTATAAGATCACAACATAAAGTCTTGAATCTTATTGTTACCCTGTAGGTGTTTGATCTGACTTTTGTTGTTAACTTGTTATTTTGTGGTCGGTTACTAGACTTTTTACTGTCTTATTAACTTGGGTTGGGCAGTTAAGTCCTGTTGTAAAATATATGTAATATACGCAATGGCGGAGCTAGAAAAAATTTTGTGGGAGGGCCGAAACAAAATTTTTCCCGAAAAAACATTAGATAGGAGGGCCGAGATGAAAAAAATCTTTTTTTAACTCATGAAATCGCAAATAAATACACTAACGGGCTTAGGCCTAGGGGGCCGGGACCCTTCCCGGTCCTCATTAAGCTCCGCCCATGAATATACGCATACCAGTTTAGGTCGTAAGGTCCCTGAAAGGTTTATAAGTGTATGTTTCTATTTGCGTGATTGAGATCTGCGTAAAAGCCATAAGAAAATTTATGTGATGTCATAATCGAGATTTCAAATGATGATGTGTGCCGTTTCACATTCCATTTTACGTCCTCGAGATTTCTTTCCAAACCCTTCTGAGAATTATATATACCCATTATCCTCTTCTAAGAGTAATGAATACAAGTCAATTTTAATATACACCGTCAAATTCGATCACCGACATATTTATCTTTTTAACTGAATATAGCACTTTTAACGTAGTTGATCATCTAGAAAACGCTAAATAAATGTTCCGTGGTTATTCATCTTTCTTTGTTTAGGACATTAAATTGAAAGGATTCGGATGGCTTTCCGTTGCATTCTCTATTTTAGTTTCTGATAATTCTTGTTTTACTGCAGAAGCTTCTCAAAATGAAGGCACTCATTCTTGTTGGAGGATTCGGAACTCGTTTGAGACCATTAACTCTCAGCGTCCCCAAGCCACTTGTTGATTTTGGCAACAAACCCATGATCCTTCACCAGGTAAATGTTCATACATACCCTCTTTTTTCTTCAACATTAAGCTTATATAATAAAATGTTATATACTGATATCATGCATACTATGATTTGTATCAGATTGAGGCTTTGAAGGCTATAGGAGTTACTGAAGTGGTTCTGGCTATCAATTACCAGCCAGAGGTAAAGTTTGAAGCTTTTTGCTCTTTCCTTTCGAATGTGTTATACTTTTATAAGTCATCCATCCATAAGTATGCAACTAATTTATGTACGTGTTGTTTTATGCAGGTCATGCTCAACTTTTTAAAGGATTTTGAGACTAAGCTCGGGATAAAGATTTCATGCTCACAAGAGACGGAGCCACTTGGCACTGCAGGGCCCTTGGCCTTAGCCCGAGACAAGCTACTAGATGATGCTGGAGAGCCGTTTTTTGTTCTTAACAGTGATGTTATCAGTGAATATCCCTTGAAACAGATGATTGCATTCCACAAGTCTCATGGTGGCGAAGCTTCAATCATGGTGACCAAGGTAAATATGAGCTCAATTATGTAACCCGTTTTGGATCATTTATGTAAAATTTGATGGATTTTGACAATTTTGGATGGAATTAAATGAACAGGTGGATGAGCCTTCCAAATATGGTGTGGTGGTTATGGAGGAATCAACAGGACAAGTTGAAAGATTTGTTGAAAAACCAAAAATGTTTGTTGGTAACAAGATCAATGCTGGTATTTATCTACTGAACCCATCGGTTCTTGACCGAATTGAACTGAAGCCCACTTCAATCGAGAAAGAAACCTTCCCAAAAATCGCTTCCGAAAAGCTTCTCTATGCTATGGTTCTGCCAGGGTTCTGGATGGACATTGGACAACCAAAGGATTACATCACCGGTTTAAGGCTTTACCTTGACTCTTTAAGAAAGAATGCACCATCTAAGCTTGCTAGTGGCGCACATATTGTGGGCAACGTCATTGTTGATGAAAGTGCCAAGATTGGTGAAGGATGTTTGATTGGGCCAGATGTCGCAATCGGACCCGGCTGTGTGGTTGAGTCAGGTGTCAGACTCTCCAGGTGCACTGTGATGCGTGGTGTTCGTGTCAAGAAACATGCGTGCATCTCAAGTAGTATCATCGGCTGGCACTCGACTGTGGGACAATGGGCCCGGGTTGAAAACATGACAATACTTGGAGAAGACGTGCATGTTTGTGACGAGGTGTACAGCAATGGGGGCGTGGTTCTGCCACATAAGGAGATCAAGGCTAGCATCTTGAAGCCGGAGATAGTTATGTGAAGATTCTGTCGATATATATAGCTGATGTGTTCAGAAGTGTAGTTTCTAATTGTGTCTCCTTAAAGTGTGTTTTATTTTGTTCCTTTTTTGAGCTTTGTTTTGTAAGGTGTAACATTGTCAGCAAGGACACAGAGATCAGATGTTACAAGGGTTATGTACTTTTTGTTATGGGTACAAGTATGATCTTCTTTTATGTGTAGCATGATACAAAATTCATTCAAGAAATATTAATAAGTTATTTTGTTTCAGTTAAATGAGCATAGATACTTTTATTTTTGGTATGTCCAATTTTATGTATGCACGTGAATCATGTGTTATCAGCTTCAAATGTGATAAGGGTGTATACATTACTATACTGTATATGAAAAGTGGATAATTGAATGTGTGAGATGGTCCATTGGTCCCATAGTTACAAAGTCTTGCCAAGGAGAGTAACATGTGTGGCCCCAAGTCTGAGTTGGCTTTGATGCAACACACTGATGGTGCCCTTACAACGTTTTAATAGTGCAGATGCATCAGTTTTGAGTTGGTATTGATTCATTTCTATATGACATAACGTAGACCCACGTCATGAGGGTAAAAGTTCACGCATGATTCGTGCCATGTACACAATCATGCGTGGTCATCCTAATTTTACGTTGGTTTGGTTAATGGTTATATTGACAACCAAATGAAATCTACTCTTTAATCGTGTATTTGAGTGTGTTGTGGGATATAATTATATTTTGAGTGTTGTATGTTTGTGTAGTGGATTTAGCGTTAGTTACTGCGAAGATTTAATGATAAGGGTAAATATTGTTGTAACGTTAATATAACACCTGGGCCACCTGGCCGATCACACAACCACCACATTTTGGTTTCATCTAACGAAATTTAATGTCAAAATGTCAAAACATTTCAGTATGAGTGTACGATAATGTAACTTGTTTTTTCCTTTTTCATTTTTCCTTTTTGAAGTTGGTAGGTAGAGAATAATGCTACTTCAAAAAACCTACAAACTTCTAATAAAATGTGACTATTGAATGTGAACAATATAAAGAATGTGAATAATATAAAGGGAACCTCTCTTTGCTCAAAAAAAGAATGAGAATAGTATAAAGGGGACCTCATGGATTAGGGTGTCATTTTCTTGTATCTACAATCACATGAATAATGCAAACTCAAATTAGATGAGTATTTGGCTAATGTGCTAGAAACACATGATTGGGAGATATATTTATCCAATGCAAAAAATTGATAATAAAAAGAAAATTGCATCAAATTGAGCTTGAGACACAAGGTAACTAAAGTTTAAAGCTAGACAATTGGTATACGCGATTTATGTTTGTACTCAGCACTCATAAGGTGCACAAGGTCCAATTTCTACATGTAATAATAATGATGGATTAATACCTCTTAAGTTGAGATTAAGATGGCTATAACAAGCCTGTCAAGATTGAAATGGTAAAATCTTACCAATTTGCCGTGTTAGTTTAATAAGGGATAAACTTGTCAAAATATTTTACCTGTGTACTCAACATTCAAGATAAGCTCATATGGTATCCTAACGAAAATGTCAAAGTTGCAACCTCAAATACCTTAATAATAGTAGTTTATAACACAAACATGTCAAGTTTGATTCGCTACATTAACGACTTAGCAAGATACGAAACACAACATGGGTCTACACCTTTCAAAACATATGGGCCGTAGTTTCAAAAGATTAACACATAAAGCATCAATAACATGGAGCGGTGAAGGTTGGCATGAGATCACTAAATGATTTCTTGAAATTTTGACTTAAGAGTATTCGCAATTTTCTATAGTTTAATTAGAATATGAGTCGTTTATTTACTTTTTTAGTTATAAATCTCGTGTACGCACAAGGTTTCCACACGAATAAAATTCAATTTAAACACCATGCACACGTTTTTAGTATGTTATGTATTCTTTTTTATGCACGTGCGTATATGAATTTCCGACAATAACTATAATTAATGATTATATTCCAACTATATTTGTGTGGTGCCTACTTATAAGTCGTGTTCTCATTTCGATATTTGTAATCTCGTGCATCTACAAATTTGGAGTATTACAATTAAATTTAAGTTTAGTGTATGTTAATTTTTTAACCCGTGTAGCACGGGTTACAAAATGCGAATTAAGTTCGAACTATGACGGTAACTAAAATAATTTTTCAACTACATTAAAGTATGATCAAATATTGATTTTAATGTTATTGTGTGGGTAGTTTAAGTTAATATTATAAATTCAAATTCAGTGAATATAAGTGTTTATATATGCTATAGTTAATCACGTGCGCACATTAAATACACGTGCTTTTGCTTGATATTTTTAAGGCGTACATTTACGAAATTTTTAACATTATGATCAATTTTTGAATAACAACAATAATAATAACAACAACAATAATAACAATAATAATAATAATAGTAATAATAAAGTGATGTTATAATAAAATAAATTTAAAAAAAATATAATAATAATAATAATAATAATAATAATAATAATAATAATAATAATAATAATAATAATAATAATAATAATATGATTTTCTAATAAAGTGATGTTAAATATATATATATATATAATAATAATAATAATAATAATAATAATAACAATAATAATAATTACAATAATAATAGTAATAATAATAATAATCAAATAAAAATTACAATGATATTAATAACAATAATAACAATAATAATAAAAATAATAATAATTAACTAGAAATAATAATTAACTAGAAATAATAGTTAACTAGCAAAGATTTTACGCATATGAGTAATGTAATTAAACATTTTAAATAATTTAAAAATCATTTGAATATATCTAAAATAATTGATAAATAATTTATAATAATCTAAATTAAATATTAANTCCTAACCTAACTGCCTACCCTACAGCCCCAATACAAGGAGAAACACTTACCTTGTATCCAACGGCCTCTCGGGGAGCTAAGGAGAGTAACATGTGTGGCCCAGGTCTGAGTTGGCTTTGATGCAACACACTGTAAATATTAAGAAATAGTTTTCCGTCACATGCCTTTATGAATAAACTACTCATTTAACATAGCAAAAAAGAGAGTTGCTATTTTGCCTTGTTTAGTACACTCATAATGCAATTGTCGAACCGCTAGACTATTAAGTCGAGACACAATTAAGATTTTGGGAAGCCGTAAATCGTAATTTACTTGTTGAGAGTCACATACGATACATGTAGAATGAATTTCCTATTCATCAATGATTCATTTCTATATGATATATCTTAGACCGACATCAGGAGGGTAAAAGTTCATGCATGATTGGTGCTTTACAACATGCTATTCTTATGCATGCACATAATTATGCGTGATCATTCAAATTTTTGATTGGTTTGGTTGTATCGACAACCAAATGAAATCTACTCTTTTTTTGTGTGTTTGAGTGTGTTGTGGGATATATTTATATTTTAAGTGTTGTATGTTTGTGTAGTTTTAATGATGTGAGTAAATGTTGATGTAACGCTAATATAACACCCGGCCGATCACACTACCACCACATAACATTATTACATTTGGTTTCATCTAATAGAAATTTAATGTCAAAACATTTAAGTATGATTGTACGATTCGTCCGATATCTCTCATTGGGATGAAATATAAAATTATAGCAAGGTTACTTGCTAACAGGCTTTCTACAGTTCTTGACAAGCTTGTAGTCCAACTCAATACGCATTCATATCGGGTCATCAGATTCTGGATGGGCCTCTTATGGTTAGTGAAATCATCGAATGGTACAGGAAGCGTAACAAAAGGCTTATGATCTTCAAAGTCGATTTTGAAAAAGCTTTCGATTTGGTTAGTTGGAACTATCTTGACTTCATTCTGTCTCAAATGGGCCTTGGCGATTTATGGCGCTCATGGATTCGAGCTTGTTTAAATTCATCTCGCACAGCCATCTTAGTCAATGGTAGTCCTACACCAGAGTTCTCTTTGGAACGCGGTCTCCGTCAAGGAGATCCACTTTCTCCATTCCTATTCATTCTCATAATGGAAGGTGTGACAACCGGTAATTTTGGGACCTTTTCTAAATTCACCGCATTATATTTTTATAAACATGAGAATTGAGTTATCGATAATTTTATAGAATTTTGAGTATATCGTGTGAAAAGTTTGGAATTTATGAGAAAACGTACATTTCGTTACGTATTAGCTAGGCTATTTGAGTACTTCGTTATAGGCACTATATGACTTGGCACTAGGAACTCTAACGTGATGCGTATTTTATAAATAACGGTTACGGTGATTTCGAGTTTTCGATTTAGTTTTATGAGCCGTGAGTGGTAAACGTTTTGAAGTGATTTATTCACTAAACGAACTATTTTAACTTACGAAGAATTATTTCTAAATATGAGCGGTGAGTATTAAACGACTTGGTGTGGTGACCGATATTTTTATAAACCTTATAAAATAAATGTCGGGAGAGATGTAAGAAAAATAAAAGATTTGGGTATTCCATTTTCATTAGTTTATAAAGATGGGAACTTGAGGGACTTGTCTTGCCACTTTCCCAAACTTATACCACTAAAACCCTAACCCTAAATCTATTTTCATTTATTTCATATCATCACCAACACCCATCTCTCTCTTTCTCTCTTGCTAGCCGCCGGCCACCCCACAACCGCCACCACCGCCGCCACCAAAACTTCACCACCACCACCACTTTACTTAAAAACATCTCCTCTTTCACCTAGTGTAACTCACGCGCTCCAAAAACGACTCTAAACCCTTGTTTTAATCAATCACCGCCGCCACTTTTTACATATTCATCAAATATCTTGCTTCTAGTTCATAGATCTACAAAGGAAAAGGTGAGAAATGCGTTTTTACGCATGGGTTGACTTTGTACGAGTCAAACCCGATGTTTTCTTCATTATTGGGTGAAAAAGATTAGTGGGTTTTCACATTTTAATGACTTTTGGTTGATAAAATCATGAAACAAACGAGTTGGTATCGATTTGGATGGTTTGGTATTCGGATTTAATTGTGGGTCGTGGGTAACCCACGAATTCTTGATGGGTTTTGTTGTTTTGATGTTTGTTTGACTAGTTTAATGATTTTGGTTGATGTTTACTTGGTTTTGGTTGTTATAGATTAAGGTTCTTGTGATGTTGTTGTTGTTTTGGGTAGTTCGAGCCGCGTACGAGCCTTGGCCTAGCCAAGGGGTGCCCACGCCGAGACCCTAAGGTCACGGCTAGGGTGGGGTTGGCTCGTTGAGGGGTCAAAGCCGAGACCATGTGGTCAAGGTTTGGTCCTAGTAGCCGATTAGTGTTAATTGGGTAATTATGTGTATAGTTTGGTTAATGGTTGTGATTAATGGAAGTTATATATAATTTTGTGGAACTTGCGGTAAGTAAATTAATTGGTAATGGTAAAATATTGGAAGTGACGGAATATATATGTTTATACTTATGTGGATTAATTGGTATAAATGATTGTTGACGATATATTAATATAGTTGTTGATAATTTGACTATATGAATTATATGAACTTGATGGTTATGTGTATATATATTGCGACTAACGTTTGTTGTGATGTGTTATTGACATGGAAGCTTGGTTACGGAATATGGAGTTATAAGGTTGTGAACTTTTAGTATGACGGAGATAGGATTAGTACGAGAGCCGTAGTCGGCCTCGCGTTATTGAAGTTTGGAAAGTGTGATTGGATATCGGGATATATTTATTGGATTGATTGTTTATGACGTTATTGTGTGCAAGTTGAGGTCGCCTAGACTCCCTAGTCTTGGTTGGCTTCAACAATGCCGTTACATGAGATTTTGGACTTGGACTAGTTATGTGGACCGGGAAGTCATGACTCGGACACGTGGACTCGAATAAATAATAATTCGTTAATATAATTTATTACGCTAAACGTATATATAATATAAGTCTAAATATATATATATGTGAAAGCATATGTATATATATTCACTTATATAATAAATAGGTAACGTAATAAATAAAAATAATAACGTATCGATAACTATTAACTATTAAGTTAGATTAATATTTATCGGGACCTTATTTAATAAATATATAACGAATTTATATTACGAGTTAATAACGGAAAGTCTTTAAAAATGGATCCTTATGGGTTCAAAACCAATTGTGGTGTTCGAAATGAATTATTAAATATTCGAGCACACGCTATACAAGTCCAAAGCTTATTATTTCTTTTGTAACGAATATTTGACCTTATTTTGAGTAAGTTACGGATTTATTTATCGATAACGGGCCATTAATATTGTTGTTGGACCTATTGGACTGACGAGCCCAATAGGAGCCCGACAAGGATATTAAGTGGTTATGTTGACGAAAAATGCATCCTACGACTAATGATATAACTAAAAGGGGTAATAAGTAGATCGACAAATGGTTGGACTTATTGAGTTGACGAATTTAATGAGCCGTCGACCATTTATGCGATGACTTATCGATCCATGAGGTCATATCATTTGACCTTGACTTTTGCGTGCTATTTGATGACTTCTTATATGATTTATATGCTACTACGTGCTATGTGGATTATTTGACTTTCGTGATATATGCCGTTAAGAGATTTCTTTTGGGATATGCTTATATGATATGATTGGATGAATTATTTGGCGTGAGTTCATTTGAGTCGGGACTTTGCCTCTAGTACCCATACCAAACGATACCGAACGATACCAAGCGATGACTACAACTTCTTTTAAAAGAATGTTTTCTTTTGGATAAATAAACGGAAAATACTCGGGAATTACGGGAAGTAATCGATTTCGAGAAAGTTATATATATTAAGTGAGTTCTAAATATGTATAGGTCGTGCCGAGTCATAGTTGCTGAGAAGTCTTAGTCTTGCTTTCTTTTGCTATTACATATCTATCTTGAATTGTGCTTACGACATCGAGGTGAGTTTCATAGCCCCACTTTTACTCGTATTTTAATCATTTTAATGGTTTTCCTAAATTGGGGGAGAATACATGCTACTGTTTTCTTGGACCTGCTACTGTTTCGTTTTGCTATTGTGTGGACTAGTTTTAGGATAGACGGAGGTAGCCGTTGACCTAGAGCTAGGGCGTTTGACCCTAGTTTGGAATAGACGCTATCGCGGCCTAGGTTCGGGACAGACTTGGGTGGTTCCTGCTGTAGCCTGACTAGTGACCGCTGAGAGGCCTGCTCACCATAACCATTCATCTTTACTAAGATGATAAACGATTGATTGTTTGAGATTGAGATTGAGATTGTGATTATGAGTCTATACCTATCCTAGTTACACATAGCGCTAAAATTCTTCAGGTCCCGTATTGATTTTGCTTTAAACCTATGAACTCACCAGCGAAAGCTGACCTTTTTAAGCATGTATTTCTCAGGTAATTAGAAGTTTGCTTTCACTACTTGGACAACGGTTATGCTGCTTGGATCTTGGCTTGGGTTGAGATATCGATGGAACTCTGATGTTATTTTTATTTCGGACCTATTTACTTTTATTAACCATGGGCTTTCCTTTTAAAAGATTTTGGATGAATGTAAACTTTAACCTTACGTTGACCTTGTTTACACTTGCATCTATGATATCTTGTTATCTATTCTTGTGATGATACCAATTCCCCGTAGCACCCTGAAAGCTTGTAAGTCTTCCGCTGTACGAATTTTGGGGGTGTTACAGAAGGTCTTCACTTAATTCTGGAAAAAGATAGGCATGCCAAGCGTATCAAAGGAGCCATTGGGAATCCGAGCATTAATTTATCCCACTTCTTCTTTGCGGATGATGTTATGATTGTTTCAGATTGGGACACTCTTGATCTTCAACAAATTACAAACTCCTTAATTCCTTTTATTGTACATCAGTTCTTAAGATTATTTCCAAATCTAATCTATATGGTATATCGGAAGATCTCCAATCTATGGCTCGCGTTGCAGGTTGTCAAGCTAGATCATTTCCTATTACATATCTCGGCCTCCTAATTGGTAAGAGCATGCATTAATTTTCTAGTTGGAACATCTTGATTGATAAATTCAATTCAAAAACTTTCGAATTGGAAAGCTTCTCTTTTGTCTATCGAAGGTCGATTCACTTTGATTAAATATGTCCTTGGAAGCTTAGGTATTTATTACCTATCCATTTTCAAAGCACCTGAATCTATTATCAACATTCTTGAAAAAGCACGTGCTAAATTCTTCTGGGGAGGCACGCTTGGAAACAACAAAATGGTATGGGTTAGATGGGATAATGTTCTTGCATCTCATGATCAAGGAGGCTTGGGTATTGGTAGTTTAAAAGCGTTTAATCTTGCTTTACTTCAAAAATGGAGATGGAGGCTTGTCACCATCCGGAACTTCTATGGGTTAAACTTATTAAAGCTATCCATGGTTCTGAAGCAGGTTTCGATGGTAAAGGTTGCGCTACATCGGGAGTTTGGTCTTCTATTGTAGGTACCACTGATTACCTACATTCTCACAGTATTCTTCCTAAAGACTCTTTGAAATGTCACCTTGGTAACGGTACTACTATTCGATTTTGGAAAGATCTTTTGCTTGGAGATGAACCACTATGTTCTAGATACAATCATCTTTTTCGTCTAGACATTAACGAGAATTGTTTGCTTAGAGAGTGTTACAACGAAGGAAGATGGAATTGGCAGTGGTTAGGCCCATTGCTTTTGGTCGAACTGAAGCAATGCTACAATCTCTCATTACTGAACTTGCTGAAGTAACTCTTTCTTCTTCTTCTGATCAATGGAAATGGCACATTGGGAATGATGGTACTTTTCAGTAGCTTCTACTCGGACTCACTTAGACATCTTATGCTTGCAACGTTGGCTTCTTCAACAACATGGACCCCTTGTTTCCCAAGAAAGGTAAACATTTTTCTATGGAGATTCAGTTTAGATTGTCTCCCGCATCGCCTCAATCTTTCAAAGCATGGCATTGCTATCGCTTCTATTCTTTGTTCGATTTGTAACAATTATGTGGAGCCGGCTGAGCACATATTTTTCTCTTGCGAAGTTAGTGCTCAGATTTGGTGCATGGTTCGAAATAGGTGTAACATTACGGACAGTCAAACGCCCTCTTACACCGATTGGCTTTCTTGGTTGGATAACATTGCGGGTTCCCAAGTTGAAAAGAAACGTCTCTTTGTCATCATTGTCTCTATGTTTTGGACCGTTTGGAATTATCGTAACGATATCACTTTTAACTCTCACAACTTGAGGAAAAGTGATATTCATGGTCTTGTTCGTTTATATTCTTTCAATTGGTTAAAATTTAGAGATAGATTAGTTTCTAATTGAAACGAATGGCTTTGTAACATTTTNATTAAATATGTCCTTGGAAGCTTAGGTATTTATTACCTATCCATCTTCAAAGCACCTGAATCTATTATCAACATTCTTGAAAAAGCACGTGCTAAATTCTTCTGGGGAGGCACGCTTGGAAACAACAAAATGGCATGGGTTAGATGGGATAATGTTCTTGCATCTCATGATCAAGGAGGCTTGGGTATTGGTAGTTTAAAAGCGTTCAATCTTGCTTTACTTCAAAAATGGAGATGGAGGCTTGTCACCATCCGGAACTTCTATGGGTTAAACTTATTAAAGCTATCCATGGTTCTGAAGCAGGTTTCGATGGTAAAGGTTGCGCTACATCGGGAGTTTGGTCTTCTATTGTAGGTACCACTGATTACCTACATTCTCACAGTATTCTTCCTAAAGACTCTTTGAAATGTCACCTTGGTAACGGTACTACTATTCGATTTTGGAAAGATCTTTTGCTTGGAGATGAACCACTATGTTCTAGATACAATCATCTTTTTCGTCTAGACATTAACGAGAATTGTTTGCTTAGAGAGTGTTACAACGAAGGAAGATGGAATTGGCAGTGGTTAGGCCCATTGCTTTTGGTCGAACTGAAGCAATGCTACAATCTCTCATTACTGAACTTGCTGAAGTAACTCTTTCTTCTTCTTCTGATCAATGGAAATGGCACATTGGGAATGATGGTACTTTTCAGTAGCTTCTACTCGGACTCACTTAGACATCTTATGCTTGCAACGTTGGCTTCTTCAACAACATGGACCCCTTGTTTCCCAAGAAAGGTAAACATTTTTCTATGGAGATTCAGTTTAGATTGTCTCCCGCATCGCCTCAATCTTTCAAAGCATGGCATTGCTATCGCTTCTATTCTTTGTTCGATTTGTAACAATTATGTGGAGCCGGCTGAGCACATATTTTTCTCTTGCGAAGTTAGTGCTCAGATTTGGTGCATGGTTCGAAATAGGTGTAACATTACGGACAGTCAAACGCCCTCTTACACCGATTGGCTTTCTTGGTTGGATAACATTGCGGGTTCCCAAGTTGAAAAGAAACGTCTCTTTGTCATCATTGTCTCTATGTTTTGGACCGTTTGGAATTATCGTAACGATATCACTTTCAATTGGTTAAAATTTAGAGATAGATTAGTTTCTAATTGAAACGAATGGCTTTGTAACCTTTTCTAATTTCTTAGCATCTTGTTAGTCTTAATAAAATCTTCTGCTCTTAAAAAAAAATTTCCTTTTTCTTTTTTGATCTAAAACTGGTATCCAAAGTTGGTAGGTAGAGAATAACGTTTCTTCTAAAAACCTACAAACTTCTAATAAAATGATTATTGAATGTGAATATGATTGTGTGCAAGTCTTATCATATGAGGTGTCTTGATAGAACACTTTTTTCAAGTGTCATTTTCTTGCACCTACAATCACGTGAATAATGCAAAGTCAAATTATAAATTTGGATAACGTGCTAGAAACACATGATTAGGAGATATATTCATCCAATACAAAAATTGATAATGAAAAGAAAATTGTATCAAATTGAGCTTGAGACACAAGGTAATTATACTATATAATTAAATTAAGAAAAATGCTAACGACAGCCCTTAAGGTTGTTGTTAACAACTAAATCTCCACAAAATTTGATGATATTAAGACATAATTAAAGACAAGCTCTATATTTTTCACTAACGTAACCAATAGAAAGAGTGTATTGTATTTGTATTTAGATATTTTTGAAACTTGTTAATAATTTTGAGTGATTTTATTTGAACATTGTGTAANTTATCAACATTCTTGAAAAAGCACGTGCTAAATTCTTCTGGGGAGGCACGCTTGGAAACAACAAAATGGCATGGGTTAGATGGGATAATGTTCTTGCATCTCATGATCAAGGAGGCTTGGGTATTGGTAGTTTAAAAGCGTTCAATCTTGCTTTACTTCAAAAATGGAGATGGAGGCTTGTCACCATCCGGAACTTCTATGGGTTAAACTTATTAAAGCTATCCATGGTTCTGAAGCAGGTTTCGATGGTAAAGGTTGCGCTACATCGGGAGTTTGGTCTTCTATTGTAGGTACCACTGATTACCTACATTCTCACAGTATTCTTCCTAAAGACTCTTTGAAATGTCACCTTGGTAACGGTACTACTATTCGATTTTGGAAAGATCTTTTGCTTGGAGATGAACCACTATGTTCTAGATACAATCATCTTTTTCGTCTAGACATTAACGAGAATTGTTTGCTTAGAGAGTGTTACAACGAAGGAAGATGGAATTGGCAGTGGTTAGGCCCATTGCTTTTGGTCGAACTGAAGCAATGCTACAATCTCTCATTACTGAACTTGCTGAAGTAACTCTTTCTTCTTCTTCTGATCAATGGAAATGGCACATTGGGAATGATGGTACTTTTCAGTAGCTTCTACTCGGACTCACTTAGACATCTTATGCTTGCAACGTTGGCTTCTTCAACAACATGGACCCCTTGTTTCCCAAGAAAGGTAAACATTTTTCTATGGAGATTCAGTTTAGATTGTCTCCCGCATCGCCTCAATCTTTCAAAGCATGGCATTGCTATCGATTCTATTCTTTGTTCGATTTGTAACAATTATGTGGAGCCGACTGAGCACATATTTTTCTCTTGCGAAGTAGTGCTCAGATTTGGTGCATGGTTCGAAATTGGTGTAACATTACGGACAGTCAAACGCCCTCTTACACCGATTGACTTTCTTGGTTGGATAACATTGCGGGTTCCCAAGTTGAAAAGAAACGTCTCTTTGTCATCATTGTCTCTATGTTTTGGACCGTTTGGAAGTATCGTAACGATATCACTTTTAACTCTCACAACTTGAGGAAAAGTGATATTCATGGTCTTGTTCGTTTATATTCTTTCAATTGGTTAAAATTTAGAGATAGATTAGTTTCTAATTGAAACGAATGGCTTTGTAACATTTTCTAATTTCTTAGCATCTTGTTAGTCTTAATAAAATCTTCTGCTCTTAAAAAAAAAAATCTTTTTTCTTTTTTGATATAAAACTGGTATCCAAAGTTGGTAGGTAGAGAATAACGTTTCTTCTAAAAACCTACAAACTTCTAATAAAATGATTATTGAATGTGAATATGATTGTGTGCAAGTCTTATCATATGAGGTGTCTTGATAGAACACTTTTTTCAAGTGTCATTTTCTTGCACCTACAATCACGTGAATAATGCAAAGTCAAATTATAAATTTGGATAACGTGCTAGAAACACATGATTAGGAGATATATTCATCCAATACAAAAATTGATAATGAAAAGAAAATTGTATCAAATTGAGCTTGAGACACAAGGTAATTATACTATATAATTAAATTAAGAAAAATGCTATCGACAGCCCTTAAGGTTGTTGTTAACAACCAAATCTCTACAAAATTTGATGATATTAAAACATAATTAAAGACAAACTCTATATTTTTCGCTAACGTAACCAATAGAAAGAGTGTATTGTATTTGTATTTGAGATATTTTTGAAACTTGTTAATGATTTTGAGTGATTTTATTTGAACATTGTGTGATGTATAAACATAAATTTCGAGAATTAGTTGTTGACAACAACCCTAAAGACTGTCGTTAGCAAAAAAAAAAAAACCGTGAAGGGGGAGGGAGGCTGTTACTAGTGTAGAGGTGACAAAAGTCAAAATAACGGGCTTCTATTATCAAATAACGGGTTTGATGAATAGCACCCCTTATTTAGAGTGGGATGATATTTTTACTCCTTTCAAGAATCTTTTTCTCTATTAAGTTTAAAGCTAGATTTATATATGCGATTGCCTATATCTACAGTCAACATTCATAACGTGTCAAACTATCTTACATTTGTACTCGGCATTCAAGATAAGCTCATATGGTATCTTAACGAAAATGTCAAAGTTAACCTCAAATAACATAAGAGCACAAGGTATGGTAACCAAATTTTTGGTTAAACTTTAACCAAAATCGTTAAGGTGAGGTTAACATACCGCCCCCTCTTGGTTAAAGCCGCGTTAAGATCCAAGGTTAACTAGTTAACGAGGCGTTAAGCATTTGAATAAAAAAAAATAAAAAAAAAAAAAAAAAAAATCAATTCACCCCCTAAATGAATGTTTTTATAAATTGTTGTTTGATTAAAGTTTCGTTATTATAACGGTTTTTTTCTTTTTTTTTGGTTAAAGGTGAAAAGGTTAAAGCTGATGTGGCACTGACGTATAGGCCACCCATTTATAGAAACCAAATTATGGCTACCGATTTTTATTTTATTTTTTTTTTTATTTTTTTTTTTTTTACTTATAGGCCACCCATTTATAGGAACCAAATTATGGCCACCGAGCTATATGCTTATTTTCGTTTACACAAAATTCGGTCAAATTTATTCTCGAAAACTCTACAAATAGATAATGAACCAAACTCTAGCATATTAAAACAATACCAACAAAAAAAAAAAATATGTGTGAAATGTTAATAATACCATTAAATTAGATGTTGCTCTATAGAAGGAATGTGGTTTAGACATATTAAACTGAAATTTCACGTCTAGTTTTCTGTCTATTTTATTTTAGTACGTTAGTCTTAAGTTCATTCTTTCGGTTTGATATAATATCTGACATAAATTTGGACGAAATTAGCGTAATCGTAAACAAACACATACTTGAGTGGCCTGTTAGTTTGTTTTAATAGATCGGTAGCATACATGATAAACACTGAAAAGTTAAGCGGCCTCCACATATATTATCCCAAAAAGGGAAAACGGACTTGGGCTTTGGTAACATCGAATACCACCCTACATTGCGGACGACCCTAGACTGATCCTACGTGTTTTTTGCTAGTAGGATCGTAAGATCACTCACGATCTTAGAAGCATTGAGCTATAGTTATGTTATCTAACAACAAAAACGGTCAAGTCCCATATCTTAAATCAAAAGGAGATGTTTTATGAGGCACATTTATTCGTGTGAGACAATATGACAAGCTCTATTAATCTTATGATCTCAGCTTGAGATGATTCAGTTCAATTACTAAGCGACTTAAATTTGTATATGACATAAAAATATACTTAATATCAAAGGCTCAAAGCAAAAGACAACTTTTTGTCAATGGGCCAAAAGGATCAAACCTTTAGAACTGAATGTTCGGCATAACCAAACAAGCCAAGGACCACCTAACCATGCTTGGCCCTGAATCGAAATTTGCGAGTCTTGGGACTAAAATAAACCACCTGCTCGACCGGGTCAAAGACTGGGCATTTTGGGGCCAACACAGGAACTGATTGTGCATCTTAAATCACAAGATTATATGTTTGGTCTGCAACAACTCAAACATACAGCCAAAAATAGGTCTTTACTCAGACATTACCATTTTTACAGTTGAGAAATTTGCACATTCCAAATCAAACGGTGGCCAACAACCAAAACATGACATACGATGAAACTGCAAGAAGAAACCATGCCACAAAAGCCAAAGCTATGGAGATCTGGAACGTGTTACATGACAATGTGGGCTGTACTCTGCAGATGTTAGTGTCCTTAATAAACACAACCATCACTCCAGCCGATGAGCTAGCAGCTGCAAGCGATAGAATCGCTGTCACCTGCATCATGTATTGTTACAAGTTATAATCACAAAGCATGTCATCATTTGGACATTGAATTTACAAAATCTAAAACAGATTCAACTATAACAACAACATCACTATGTGAACATGACCAACAAAAACAATAGAATCGCGGTGCTATCAATTCTTGTAGGCCATGCCAACTTCTGACCAAGGTAGAGCATTATCTGGTTAGAGTGTATATGGTATTCAGAAAACCCTATCCCAAAACACTTCTAATAATCTAAAGTCCTCTCACCAAACCCCGTGAAATGGCTGGATGGTCCATGCCATCAAAGAACGTACATATATATTCAAACGACTCTATCCCAAAACACTTCTAATAATCATACGCTCTTGGACAACTAATGACAGTAACGCCCTTGCAATAGGAAATATGGTATATAAGGAGGCTGGTCATAAGGTTTTAAAGCATTCACTCGTAGCTAACAAGATAAAATGGAATTACATTAAAGGCAGGTGCAACTGTGACGGTGTAACCATAAAAGGAAGGATTATATGCAATGTCCAGAAGTTGTGACATGATGCAAAATGTAAGCCGCATAATATCAACAGAATCAGTGAAGATTAAACAATCAATGTGTGCCAAAAAGGGTAAAAACATTATATATCAGCCAATTAATAATGATTTAGTAACGAAGCGTGAAAAGTGAAACTACTAACCCAGTCACCAACCACAAGGAGGCTTAAGAATATATGATTGTGCAGATCTTTATTTAATCTCAGAGCATGAATATCAAGACAGGCAAGTCCAAAACTCCACAAAACTTGTAGTCCCATTGCTGCAATTAGATAGCTGAAATTAAAGATGAACATAAAGTTACAATCTTTATGCTTGCACACATAATATAATCTAGTCAGCGGCTTATTGCATACATGATTTCACACACTAAGGGGTGTTTGGGAATGCTTACTAAAACTGTTTATCAGCTTATTGCGTTTTGATAGTGCAAATGCATCAGTTTTGAGTTTTTGATAGAAGCAATCTTCTTATGAATATTTGGTTAATTGAGGATTATTTTGGGAGTTGCTTATTCAAACTGCTTATTAGATTCTAATTGCTTCGCAGTTTTACCGCTTAAATATACAGACTTCCAAACGCTCAGACAACTGCTTATCTGATTACCGTGTTTAGATAACTTCTAAGCAAATGCAAACACTATATCCGACATTGCGTTCTGTTAGAACTGATTATCCAATTCTGATTATCTAAAAACCATAAGCAATCCCACTTACCCCCAAATTCAAGAAGCTAGATTATGGTTTCCTTGACATCGGAGAGCCCAAAAGGCCAATGAAATAAACATAACTTTCCTTATAACCCTATAACTATTATTACAAGTAGATTAAACTATCATTACATAACCCTATAACTACGCAAGCGTATTTGGTTCGGCTTACTACTTAAAAGCCCAAATTTTTTGTGCTTATTTTCTGACTTATGAACTTCTAAATAGGGAAAAAATATGACAAATAATCCGCATAAAGCTCAGTTCTCAAGTTTTTTCAGTGAAGTAGCATTTTCGGCCAAATTTTGAGAGAAAAAATATTTTACTTCAAAATCAACCAAATCACCATTCTTTTCCTTTTCTTTCCTTCCTTAAATGATACTCCAGAACACAACATTTTTTTTTTTAATCACTTCATTTTCTTTACTTTCCTTCCTAGTGATACTCGAGAGAACATAGTGACATCTTAGGCAAAAGCTATGAAACTACATATGCAACTTAGTTCAAAAACAATAACAACCAAGATCAAAACCCCAAATTTAGAACACAAGCATACTATAAACTAGTGTTAGAGTTTAAGAAAGAGAAATAAAGTGAGCAAGACCAGAAGGAAGTAGAAGTAGCAAATCCAGAAGCAGAAGACATGACAGCAATAGAAGCAGCAGCAAACAAACACTGACCCATCCTCAACACAAGCCCACTCACCTTCCCTGGACTCCCAAACAAAGATTTCATTTCACCTTAAACTGACTGTCTCTTTATGTTCTAAGACTAGAATACATAGATGAGTTGTGTCTTTTAGATTGTTGGAACATTCTCCTAATAAATGTAGACTAGACCCTTTTATCTGTCACTATCAAAGCCTACATAGAATATGCAAAGCACTTGATGTTGCTCCTCTTTTTTGTTTCTTTATTTATTAAAAAAGTCTTGAGTTGATTATTATAAACATGCTGAGTCTATACTGTTTATTATTTATTTATTTTTATTTGTAATGGAAAATGGGTTTGGATGTCACCATCTTTTCAAATTATAAAACTTGTACATAGTTGAATATTCAGTTTTATGACTATGGAGATGACTATTGGTTTGTGGTTTGGTGTATTTTGACTTTTATACAAGTGTCATTTCTGTTAAAATGACAAAGAAACCACTACTAGACTACTACTAGTATAAGGTATGTTTTCTAAATTGATGTGTTTGACAAAATTAATAGGCAGTTGAAGCTGGTGTTTTAACATGTTTGACAAATCTAAAAATATATTACTCAGTTTGTCTCAATGTTATTGTCCATATTTTCGTTTAATTTTAAGATGTCTCAAATTAGTTATCCACAAATAAAAAATAGATAGAAAAAAGTAGATGTACTTGATAGTATTATTATTAGAAACTTATTAAAAAAAAAAAAAAAAAAAAAAAAAAAAAAAAAAAAAAAAAAAAAAAAAAAAAAAAAAAAAAAAGTTGAGAGTATAACCGTATAACTGTTATTCTGTATAAAGTAAGAGAGATAAAACAATAATGATTATGTTTTTCTTAAATAGTATGATTTTTGTCGAGAAACAATTATTTTATGACGAAGGAAGTAACATTTTTCGTATATGTTAATACAACCAGTCATATATTATCTCCTAGCCATTTCAAAATGTATTATTTAAAGGCATTAGTATTATTTGAAAGCTCCCAACCATCTTATAAGCTCTTTCAAGAGCTTATAGATTTCAAAATCTATTGAAAGCTTCGTTAACAAAAAAAGCTTACATTATAAACAAACCTTACATTATAAGTTAGGATATATTAAAAGCTCGACCTCGCCTAAACACGCCCGTATCTTATATTCTAGTGGTTTTTCCTCTCCAAACGTCACTCTTGCAACTAAATGTAATTTCGTAATGTCTTAATGAACACTGAATTTTTCATAGTACTATTGCACGTGTCTTGTTTACTATTAAAAAGCAAGCATTTATTTATGTATATAACTCAATTTTCATATTTGATACTTGTTTACGGGAGAAAATATATATATATTGAGCCTACTTAAAAAAGTTTGCATTAAGCTTTTGCTCATTGGTATTCTTATGAATATTGGGGGTAAATGAGTTCGCCTCAAAATATTTACAAACATATTTAGATCAAAAGTGGTGGGGTTAAGTTGACCTGCTGGTTTATTTTGATATCAAAAACACATTTAGAAGAATTTAATCATTACAAGTCATAAAATTAAACAACTTACATAAATAAACACATCCAACACTAGATTACAGAAACGGGCACTTTAAGAAGGACTTACAAAATCGACACATCGAGCAATTGTTATTGCTCCCACTTCCATTTGCTCGTTGGGGGTGACGTGGCCGGTTCACATCCACAGAAATTAGGAAGTGACGAGCAAAAGTGATTCCTCGTCGCGCCCTCTTTTCTCGCTGCTTTCCTATACAAAAACACATGCTGGAAAAGCATCTCCTTTGTCCATGTCATTGACAACATGCCTATAATTGCTTTTTAACTTTTTTGTATTCAAAAGCTATATTTGCTTATGTGCATCATGCTATAGAGCTTTAAATTCTCAATTGACTTTTTCTTTTATTAACTTGTATATCATGCAAACAATGTAGTAGAGCAATGCTACAACTACATAAAAAAGAGCCTTGATATATAGGCCTAATAAAGGGGCCTAATGGTGGACCTAAGGCTTTAAATACTTGTACAGTACATGCACTGTACAAGTATTTAAAGCCTTAGGTCCACCATTAGGCCCCTTTATTAGGTCCACCAAACATATTCCCATAAAAAATCCACAAAAGAAATCCACACATCATAAAGATGAGAGAGAAACTGTCACAAAATACACCAATTACCTGCCGACACGTCAGCATGTGGATTTTTTNTCTCTTTTAACTTTGGAAAAGGACCAACCAATTAATAAAAAACCACAAGCGCAAGTCAGTCATTAAAGAAAGCCTCTTTATTTTTAACTTTGGTGATAGACTCGGCGAGCAAAATGAAATGAGAGAGCAAAACACTTTGCTCGGCAACAAGTATCATCCACACAACCTCATGCATGGCGAGCAAAACATGGGCGAGCAAACAACATTTGTTCGTCAAGTTCACTTTTTAAAAGAAATGAAGCGAGCAAAAGCTAAGGGCGAGCAAACCCAGTTAGCCACGTGTCACCATCTAGAAGGCTCAAAATATCCATGTGTCAGCATCTCAGGGTAGGCGAGCAAATGATGTGACGAGCAAATCATGTTTGCTCGCAATGTTCATTTTCGTAAAACGATTTTCAAAAGTTCATTTTCGTAATGCTCGTCATATAGTGTTCATTTAAAAAAATCGCACTATAAAAAGCACTTTTTCCCTCTTTTCACTTCTTTTATCTGTAAGAGGGCAGAGGTTTTTGTTTGTTTTTTTTAAAGACATAAGTGCTTCTTTTCACTTCTTTCCTCTTCTAAATTTCAGACATTATCTTTCACTTCTTACCTCTTCTTTCCCTTCTTGCCTCTTCTTTCACAAACCTTACATCTCTTTCTCAATATCCGTTTTTATACGTTTTCGTCTGTTTTTTTTACGTTTTCGTCTGTTTTTTTAAGTTTTCGACCTTTTTACGTTTTCGACCTTTTTTACGTTTTCGATCGTACTTTTACATTTTCATCCGTTTTTTACGTTTTCGCTCGTTTTTAAACGTTTTCGTCCATTTTTTACGTTTTCTCACGTTTTTTTTACGTTTTCATCCGTTTTTACGTTTTCGTCCACTTTTTTTACGTTTTCACCCGTTTTCGCCCTTTTTTTATTATTTTATTATTTTTTTTTTACGTTTTTTGCCCGTTTTCATCCGTTTTTTACGTTTTTGCCCCTTTTTTTACGTTTTCGCCCGTTTATTTACGTTTTTTCCCTTTTTTTACTTTTTCGTCCATCTTTTTACGTTTTCGCCTTTTTTTACGTTTTCGCTCGCTTTTTTACGTTGTCGCCCTTTTTTTACGTTTTCGCTTGGTTTTTTTACGTTTTCGCTCGTTTTTTTACGTTTTCGCACTTCTTTTACGTTTTGGTACATTTTTTTACGTTTTCGTCTTTTTTTTTACTTTTTAGTCTTTTTTTTTTGTTTTCGTTTGTGTTTTTTTACGTTTTTTGTCCTTTTTCTTACGTTTTTGTAAAAAAAGTACAAAACTTACAAAATCATATGAAAACGGACAAAAACATAAAACAGACAAAAACGTAAAAAAACAGACGAAAACGTAAAAAAAAACGGATGAAAACCTAAAAAAACTGACATAAACGTAAAAAAGGTCGAAAACGTAAAAAACGTAAAAATAATCGGATGAATACGTAAAAAAACAGATGAAAACGTATGAAAACGTAAAAAAGCGGTCGAAAATGTAAAAAACAGACGAAAATGTAAAAAAAAATAGGCGAAAACTTAAAAAAAAAAAAGACAAACAAATAAAACGGTTGAAAACGTAAAAAATGTACCAAAACGTAAAAAATGGACGAAAACGTAAAAATATTCGAAAACGTAAAAAAAACAGATGAAAACGTAAAAAAAAAAAACCGGAAATGTAAAAAAAGCCGAAAACGTTAAAAAAACAGACAAAAACGTAAAAAAACGGAAGAAAACTTTAAAAAAACAAACGAAAACATAAAAAAAACAGACGAAGTACTTCAATAGCACAAAAAATACTAGTGAAAAAAAGAAAGAAAGAAGTACTTTAATAGCACAAAAACAAACGGTCTTCTTCTTGTAGATGAAGAGCTTATGTGCACCTCTTCTTCTGCAGACATGATTTGCAGATGAAGAGGTAAAAGCTCTGAAAAAACAAACGACACCTTATATGGTAACTTGCAACTCACGTTCTTCTTTATATATGTAGACAAAAGATTATAAAGTTTCCCCATGTAGACTTCACATATTTTATCTATTTATTTATTTTTGTTAAATTAAGAGTTTGGTATCATAAGAGCAGGAGGTGTGGTCGTGTCATTGTTGCCGCCATCACCACCAGCTCAACAAGGACGACGGCACGCCACACAACGACTGGATCCATGGCCACTCGCGCCATGGTGGCCAGCCCACCATGGCTGTTTTACTTTTTCTTCTTCTTCTTTGGTGGGTTTGTTTGGGTTTGTCATTGTATGTTGTGTTTGTGTTTATTATAAGTTTGTTTTTTTTTTTTTTTTTTTTTTTTTTTTTTTTTTTTTTTTTGGGGGGGAAAA
>LBNU01010504.1:66634-85316 GCA_014162995.1 Artemisia annua
GGCGGGTATTTCAAATTACTATCTGAACTCGAGCCACCATTAGGTTTCTCTTTTTTCTTATTTAGTATATCATAAATATTGAATGGATCTTCTGATTGAGTATGTTTCTGTTCCACATTGCGACCAGCTTCATTAAGGTTTTGGGACTTGGAATTCTCAAAGATGGTTTCCTGAACCTCTTCAATGTCAGAATCATTGATCACTAAATTGGGATTTTGAGTGTGATCCCCTTCATTACTAGCCATCTCGTCGTACTCACTTTCATTCTCTTCTTCCTCCACAAAGTCAGGCGTCCATCCACATTCTTCTTTAGCACGAACCCAGAAGACCCTACCTTGTACTATAATTTTGAATGTTTCAGATATTGGTTCTGTGAACTTAGTTAAAACACAAATTCTTTTGTTATGAAAGTACATTTCCTCCTGATCATCATCATAAATAAGCTCTCCCCATTTAGATGCAATTCTTTTAAAAGTATTCTTGGACCATACCTTTAATGGAACGCCATCAATATTCACCCAAATGGCTCTCTCTTCTATGAAAACGTTATGCGTAGCCTGCTGGAGATGAGAAAACCAGGAAACCACACTAGTATTTGCCATGAACTTCTCCTTTGACGTGATTGTTTGGAAATCAATCATTACCCATAAGCCGCCCATGTATTTAAGTTTGATTTCATCAAAACCTTCCTTGGCTAGGACCGGTTTTAAATTCGATAGTGAGTTAAAAGTTTTAACTTTACCCATCAGAGCTGTTGACATATCACTTTGGTTTAGGCAGGATTCGTCAAGAACTAGTGCAGGTTGAGATTCCACTTCCTCATAATGTGATTTGGTCCCCTTTTTTACAGCATGTGCGAAGGATCCAGCAAACCCATTCGCCGCTTTCATTGTCGACACATCTTTTTTACCTTGTTTATTCGTCTGAATTTTTGAGGTTTGAGAAAAGTATTGGTTCATGGGTTTCCTCTGGAATCTCGCGATATTGGCATGAAGTCTGTAATTACCCACCCATATCGTGCATAAATTGGATACCAAACGCTCTACATTATCAGCCTTAATAAATCTCACAAATCCATACCTCTTGTTAGCTTTAGATCTTTTGTCAGGAATGAATGCGTCAACGACTGTCCCATATTGATTGCTAACCCTCCAAAGATCCTTAGCGTTGAACGAATCAGGTAAATTCGTTATGAAGATGGAGATAGAGATCTTTTGAACCTCTTCCTCCTTGGAACTCCGATTAAACATATTAAGCCCTAAACGAAAGAGCCAATTGACTTAATATATTACCCTTACTTGATAGTATTATTATTAGAAACTTTAAAGAAAATAATAATTAATTAGTTGAGGGTATACCATACTCTTATTTTGTATAAAGTAAGAGAGATAAAACAATAATGATTATGTTTTTCTTAAATAGTATGATTTTTGTCGAGAAACAATTATTTTATGACGAAGGAAGTAATAATTTTCGAATATGTTAATACAACTAGTCATCTAGCATCTCCTAGCCGTTTTAGAATGTATTATTTAAAGGCATTATTTGAATGTAATTTGAAAGCTCCCAACCATCTTTTCAAAATCTATTGAAAGTTTCGTTAACAAACAAAGCTTAAATTATAAACAAACCTTACATTATAAGTTAGGATATATTAAAAACTCGACCTCGTCTAAACACGCCCGTATCTTATATTCTAGTGGTTTTTCCTCTCCAAACGTCACTCTTGCAACTAAACGTAATTTCGTAATATCTTTATGAACACTGAATTTTTCATAGTACTAAACATTGTGGCCCGGGCGATACACGTGTCTTGTTTACTACTATTAAAAAGCAAGCATTTATTTATGTGTATAACTCAATTTTCATATTTGATACTTGTTCACGAGGGAAAATGTATATATTGGGTCTACTTAAAAAAAGTTTGCATTAAGCTTTTGCTCATTGGTATTCTTCTTAATATTGGAGGTAAATGAGTTCGCGTCAAAATATTTACAAACAGATTTAGATCAAAAGTGGTGGGGTTAAGTTGACCTGCTGGTTTATTTTGGTATCCAAAAACACATTTAGAAGAATTCAATCATTACAAGTTATAAAATTAAGCAAATACCTAAATAAACACATCATAAATAAACACATCATACAGTAGATTACAAAAACGGGCACTTTAAGAGGGACTTACAAAATTCGACACATCAAGCAATTGTTATTGCTCCCACTTCCATTTGCTCGTCGGGGGTGACATGGCCGGTTCACATCCACAGAAATTAAGAAGTGACGAGCAAAAGTGATTCCTCATCGCAATCTTTTCTCGCTGCTTTCCTTTACAAAAACACATACGGGAAAAGCATCTCCTTTGTCCATGTCATTGACAACATGCCTATAATTGCTTTTTAACCTTTTTGTATTCAAAAGCTATATGTGCTTATGTGCATCATGCTATAGAGCTTTAAATTTTAAAGGCTACTGACATCTATACATATATATTTACTTCATACACATAAAATATAATGGGAGGAGTGTGAGACCATTAGGCTCATACAAGCAAATTTTGTGTGTATCACTAGCCAATTCTAAATTGACTTTTTCTTTTATTAACTTGTATATCATGCAAAAAATGTAATAGAGCAATGCTAGAACCACATAAAAAATCCGCAAAAAGAAATCCACACATCAGAGAGAAGAGAGAGAAAATGTCACAAAATACACCAATCACCCGCCGACATGTCAGCATGTGAATTTTTTGTGTGAATTATGTATGTGGTTCTAGCATTGCTCAATGTAGTATTGTAGATTTTTTTTAACTTTGGAAAAGGACCGACCAATTAATAAAAAACCACATGCGCAAGTCAGTCATTAAAGAAAGACTCTTTATTTTTAACTTTGGTGATAGACTCGGTGAGCAAAATGAAATGAGAGAGCAAAACACTTTGCTCAGCAACAAGTATCATCCACACAACCTCATGCATGGCGAGCAAAACATGGGCGAGCAAACAACATTTGCTCATCAAGTTCACTTTTTAAATGAAATGAAGCGAGCAAAAGCTAAGGGCGAGCAAACCATTTTGCTCGCCATAGACACGTGTCACCATCTAGAAGGCTCAAAATATCCACGTGTCAGCATCTTAGGGGTAGGCGAGCAAATGGTGTGACGAGCAAATCATGTTTGCTTGCAATGTTCATTTTCGTAAACCGATTTTCAAAAGTTCATTTTCGTAATGCTCATCATATAGTGTTCATTTAAAAACATTTGCTCGTCAAGTTCACTTTTTAAACGAAATGAAGCGAACAAAAGCTAAGGGCGAGCAAACCATTTTGCTCGCCATAGCCACGTGTCACCATCTAGAAGGCTCAAAATATCCACGTGTCAGCATTTTAGGGGTAGGCGAGCAAATGGTGTGACGAGCAAATCATGTTTGCTTGCAATGTTCATTTTCGTAACACGATTTTCAAAAGTTCATTTTCGTAATGCTCATCATATAGTGTTCATTAAAAAACTCACACTATAAAATTACTTATATGATAACTTGCAACTCACGTTCTTTTTTATATATGTAGACAAAAGATTAAAAAGTTTCCCCATGTTAACTTCACATATTTTATATATTTATTTATTTTTGTTAAATTAAGAGTTTGGTATCATAATTACTCACGTTTATATCACGAAACTCAAATTTTATATATATATATATATATATATATATATATATATATATATATATATATATATATATATATATAGATATAGATAATAAATAACTACTACTATTCAGAAACTCAAAATTTTTTAACCATAGATTAATGGTAATAGATGTTTTACGATTTACTAATAAACTATGATTGTGATGACACAGCTAAACTGGTAATGCTAGTCACCTACTAACACATTCACAAGCACAAATGATGTTCTTAAACAACATTATAAATCTTCAACTAGCTTATATAAGGTGTGTATTCAATATTCATACAACTCATAACCCAACTAGCAAATAAAGGGTCTACAATCGATAAGTATCAGCATTCACAGTTCTCTTTCTTATAATATTTACTGCTCAAAAGTTGTGAAGAAAATTCACTGCACAATAACCAATGATGAGAACCATAAGACCTATGAGATGAGTTTGTGCAAAAAACTTTTGGTTTCATATTTAATGTGCATTGAACTTAAAAGACCTACTGAAGTTGTAAAATTAGTTTCTGCTAGTCAAATGTAGAGACTAATTCTAAAGGTGATATGATGTCCCATTAGACTCGCAGAATCACAGATTGAGGTGTTCAAGGATTTTGTCCATATAACCTAAAGTTGATGACAAACTTTTTAACCTCTGTATGCCGCTTTAAACATATAACATGATCAAGTATTTGGAAAATAAAGAGAAGAAAACCATGTTAACTTAAAGTAACTTCATAAGCTTAAGAATGCGAGAGACAGACGAATGTAATTGTACTTATAATAAGAATAGCTAAAAGAAATTAGACCCAAACTAACCTAAATACCCTTTTGTTCTCTCACCAATAATAAATTATCAACGAATAGATCCGTTCACAGCCTGGTCCGCTCTAGTCACGGACGCGTAAAAAGCTGTTAAATGTATATTACAACACTCGGTACCGCAACAAGATCCTTCACTTAGCTTCTTTTTTTCCTTTCTGGGGAAAACAAATTACTACCCAAGGTGACTCGGATCTGGGAGCGGTTTGCCATTTTAAGCTTGGTGTGTGAGATCCCTATGAGTATAGACAACCCCTTTATCATTATCCACCACTTGGCCACTTCCTCTGGCAATCCTGAAACCAACAAGTAAGATTTTTCTTTTCAGTATGCAAATCATAATTCCAACGAAATAGCATGCGAAGTATTAATGACAGTATTTTATATAATTAATTAAACATTGCACTATACTATCCATAGTTTACACTTTACAGCTGATGTTTGAAAGGACATAGATAGTGCATTGCTTCTAACAGTTGATTTCTTGGTGCATATAAAGCAAAAGTCAGAAAAGGACATACCATCGTGTTGTAAGCAATCCTTCAACTCCTACCGGACCACGAGCATGAATCCTACTAGTACTTATACCAACCTGTTGAATAACCAAACAGTTGGTTGTACATTATCAACCGATGAGGAAAAAGAAAGCATCAACTAGCAAATACTTTATTCCAAAAGAAGAAACTAAAATATGATACCTCTGCCCCAAGACCAAAGCGGAATCCATCACTAAATCTTGTGCTTGCATTGTGAAACACAGCAGCACTGCAAATGTAACGAAAGTATGCTTTAATTGTGCATTATATACACCAATTAATTTGTAACTATTAAATTTCCAAATAAAGCGAATTTCATAAGTCAGATGAACACGTATTCCAAAAGTAGAAACACAAAACTCAAGTACCTATCAACTTGGCGTAGAAAGATGTCTGCAACTTCACGGTCTTGTGTAACAATACAATCAGTATGTGCACTGCAAACAGAGTAAGACAACAAGCCATCATAAAGCATAATGTTTAAAAAACAAAAACACGCTACATGTACATAAAGAATCACAATGCAAATAAAAAGAGGTAGCTTGCCTTCCATGTGTGTGTATATGATCAATGGCAGCATGCACATCATCCACAATTTCAAGAGTGCAAGTCAGTGAACCATACTCATGATGAAATGAAGGTGCTGCTGGAAGATTAAGCAATTCGCTAGCCCTTGGACCACCATTTATACTAACACCTATAGCAAACATATTCATTGAGCTTTCGGATACATAGAAGAAACCTTCTATCTATCTTCTGGATGTTTGTATCTGTATGGTGAGGGGTTTCATACCTTTAGTTTGAAGTTCGATAAGAAGCTCATTAACGCCACCATTCTCCATCAGCTCCTTATGAACAAGTAGTGTTTCCTGTTGGAAAGAGCAACTGATATATAAATCGACTGATTGTGCACATATAAGGCAGGGGCAACAAAAGTTTCAGGAAGTATAAATACCATAGCATTACAGGCAGCAGGGTAATCTGCTTTTGCATCCACAACTATATTCTTTGCCATTTCCATGTCAGCAGATTTGTCCACGTAGACATGACAAATTCCATCTAAAAAGTATAATTAAATTTCAGTATATACTTGACCTATTAATAAATTTATCAGCATTGAATAAACCATCTTACCAGCATGACCTAGAACAGGAATTTTTGTTGAAGACTTAATTTGAGAGACAAGTTTATTGCTGCCTCTTGGAATCACAAGATCAATAACATCATCAAGCTGCAATGAAATTATAATTGCATATAGCCAATAGTTAGTTTTAGAGTAAGTAAGAAGTATTTAGACATTTGCACATCGAGCTTTACATGCTACCAACCTTAAGCAATTCAGGAATCTCATCTCTAGAAGTCACAAGTCCAATTAGTCCTCCACCAACGCTTTCTGGTATGGCTGAAGTTATAACCTAAGATGTTGGGGAAAATGGAGCAACATTATGTCAAAAAAAAAAAAAAAAAAAAATGGAAAAGGTACAGGGAAATAACATGTAAAGATATGCTAATGGAATTACTAAAGAGAAGTGACCTTGTGCAGGATTGCATTGGACCGTCTTGCTTCCTTTCCTCCTTTCAATAAGAGCCCATTACCAGTCCGTATAGCCAATGATGCTATCTGTTCATATTGTGAGAAAATCCAAAACTTGCATAAAAATGGAAAATTCTAACTGCGGGTGAAATGCTTATTAAGATATAATGAATAAAAAGATATTTTACAAATTTTAGGTATGCCATATATACCTGAACTAGTGCGTCTGGACGAGACTCAAAGATAACAAGAAGAACCCCCAGAGGAGACGATGTCTTATCCAAGATGAGCCCATCTGAAAGCTGGATACAGCAATAGTTATTAGAAAATACAAGGAACCACATAACAAAACAAAAACTTGAATACCAATAAATGAGCAATTACTTTATTAGATATTTAATCCATTTAAAAGAAAACCAGTAACAATTTTTTTTAATCAAAATGCCAACAACTTACCTCTGTTTTCTTTAATACTTGTCCTATCGGTTCCTCCATATTTGCAAGAACGCGCATAGCTTTCGCAAGACCAGAGACCTATAAAATAGGATAAACTGAGACTTCATGCACAATCAGAGCAAAAATAAATAAATACAGTACAAAAGAAAGTTGATCAGAAGCAAAATGACTTGCCTTCCCTGGCTTGAAAACCAGCCGCGAGATTAATGATGTTTCATATCCAGCATCTTTCGCATTAGCCACGTCAGCTTCATTTTCATGTAAGATGATTTTCTCATTTGCTTCAAGAGCATCAGCTATATCGAGTAAAATCTTACTTCTTTCAATAGCAGGCATGGCCTGCGTCAGTAAAATGTGTCGGCATATAAAATGTCAGGAGGTCAACATTATTGTTAACATGGTTAGACCATTTATGATGATACCTGCAGGCGTCTAGAACTTTCTCTAGCAGCTACTGCCATATCACGTGAATTTAACTCTCCAGTTGAGACCCACTTATCAGCATCCTGATGAAAGAGTGTACCAATACGCTGTCCTTGAAGAACTTTGATAATATTGTCACCAGCAAATCCACTTTTAACATTTCGTTAAGAAAAATATTGTTAGTTATGGAAGCAATAAGATGACAATACTTGACACAAAAACTAGAAAGATACCTGGTTATAACCACAGGGATGCCAGCCTGCGAAGCATAAACAGCAGCTTTGACTTTAGCAGTCATTCCACCTCTTCCTAGCCTTGACTTGTCACCAAAAGTGATTGTATTCTCAAGTTTCTCCTTTATATATGTATAAATTAATTTTGATTGAGGATGGCTTGGTGGCCCACTGTAGAGACCATCTACATCACTTAACAACACAAGAAGATCTGCTTTTAGCTCTAATGCTAATAGAGCTGCCAAACTGTCATTATCCCAGAAAATTCCAGAAGAATCCTACAATACACATCATTATACCAAAAAATAAGTATGTGTATGGTTGGGAAATAAGAAAAAAATTTGCTCTATGAACTTTTGGAAAGAAATGTTTAAGAATGAAAACATACCTCGTATGGAGCTCGACGGGTACTAACAGCATCATTCTCATTAAATACGGGAATAACCTTATACTCCAATAGTGAATCCACTGTTTCAGTAAGCTGTTTCCTAAAATCTGGACTCCTGAAGTCATTATCAGTCACAAGGAGCTGAGCTGATGTCACATCCAGCTACAAACAAAGAAGTAAGCATCGGATTTCGACATTGATTTGCAACATATAACTATAGAAGTAAATATAAATGCAGAAAATTAAAACAAACCTGGCTGAACAACGTATCATAAAGTGCCATGAGACCATTTTGTCCAACAGCTGCACATGCCTTGCCATCAAGCTCGACTTGTGGTTTTTGGAGGTCAGCAAAACTGCAAACTATACATTCATTAGTCACCGATATATATGACCAAATGAAAATTATGAGGGGCACTTCAAAGTATATGATTGTAGTCAACCACTCGCATTAATCCAAGCGTTGTTGTATTTATATAGGAGGTATAAATTTAACCATTAAGTCACTGTCATTGTTAATCTTTGGCTACAATTAGGCCACGTTGCTATTTAATCTACAAGTGTTCACGAAATTAGTGACTTTCGCATTAATTGGTAAACATGGACGAGTAGTTTCTCTTTTTGCTTTTTGCCTTTTTCTATATGTTTTATATAAACCAAATTTATTGAAATTTCTGTTACAGAAATTACAGAATCATACCAGATTTAGGAAAGCCAAACCATAGTTATAATAAAATATTGACATGAAGCAGTTTAATGCAGGTTTCTAATACAGGACTGATTAATGCTTAATAGTTTCCAGATACCCCCGAAGAAACTAGAGTAAAATAAAATTTGAGTTTTATCCTAATCCTACAGCTAAATATAGTAAATACTCTATGTTTCAAATTCACTGATAACTAAAGGTGCTCAGAATAATCACACTGACATACACCTATGAGTCTCAGTATTTACATACTAGTGATAGTAATAAATTATCTTTCACACTGTGTCATAATTCACATCTTCTAGAAGTTGACGACTGGTTTATGGTCAAAGAATCAACAGATTCACAAGCTAACAAGAACCCTCGGAGCTTAACTGAACAAGTAAAAGAATATCAAGCATTTGACTCGAAAGATGCTAAGGGTATGTTGGCGCGGAGCGGTATGGAGCTTTCTGGGGCGGTGAGCAATGGGCATTTTGAATTTTAGTAGTCGTTTGGCAAAAGAGCGGTGAGCTTTGGCTAACTTTTAGGAAGGCTAATTTTCCAATGCTTCTTTAAGAAGCGGTGAGCTGTGGCTACTGCTCACAGCTCACTGCTACTTTTAACAAACACACCAAATTTGTTCTAAAAACTATTATTACCAAGATAAGTTTAGTCATAACCAGTTTCCATGCAATTTAAAGTTTTGGTTTCAGTAGCATAGTGCAAATACCTGCTGTGGACTAATTTTCTGTATCGAAGTCGCTGTCGACCAGCACCAACAGCACCTGACGAGACCAGGATAACCTCAAATCCTTGAGAATTTAGTACTTGAATCTGCAATTAGGACATAAGTAGATCATTATAAAAATTTCAAGACATGCCATATATAAAAAGTCAATTTAACAGAAACAAAAACAGGACAATAAATTAAGATAATATGGACCGTAGATTTACTCAAATAGTAAGAAATAATAATACCTGCTCACAAAGAGCTCCTAGTCTTCCAAGTGCAAGTCGTCCGTCATCTCGGGTGACAACGGCTGTCCCAACCTTTCAGTGATAAAAACATCATCATCAGCTCATAAAATATATGCAAATAAAAAAAGGTTCTACATCTTCCGTTTAAAAATTACCTTATCTACCATGAGAAGTAAGAAGCTAAAACGATATGAAAGAAAGGAAAAACTGATGTGACGAGGTTAAAATTTGATAAAGACAATTGTTTCTCCCGTGTTTACATATACCACAACTAGCATTAACAAGAGATGTAAAATACTCACAAATGACATTTCATAATCGTTTTGGACATAATATCAGGGTAAAAACATAGGTGTGCAGCTAAATCATATAATTGTGTAGGGTTTATATAGCCGTATATTTGATCAAACAGGATACAATAGCTTAATCCAAAGTTATTAATTAATGCATAAGGACTAATGTTATAGGCCAATTATCCTTGAGGGAACAACTAATACAAATTCTAATAAACCCTTACATAATCACTTTATCAACAAAAACATGGTAATAATTATTAGTACTGAAACAAAACAGATAACCAAATGCAATCAGAAAATGAAAAAAAACATCATAAGATTGATTTTAAACAGACAGTGAGATTAATGAAAAAACATTAATCACCTTAATCACGACACGTTTAACATCTTTAAGAAACCTGCGCGTAGGATCAATCGCCGCCATTAGGTTTTTTCAAGGACTCTGTATGTCTGTGTGTTTTGGTGACAGGAAACAACAGATGGATGTATACAACAACAAAACACACAAACACACACACACGCACACAAGTGAGAGAGTGAAACAAGGGATTGATTGATGATATTGACTAAATAAAAACAAAACAAAAGGGAGGCAGTTTCTGACGTGTACTTTAGGGATATAGGCAAAGGACTCTATGAATGTGATAGGGTGCGATTGTCACACATGTCGTGCATCGTGCATCGTGATAGGGTTCATGATTTTTATCTGTTTTAAATAACGTGAAGCGTGGCGTATCGGCATAGCTAAGTCTCAAGCTTTAGCGTGAGGCGTTGCGTCATAGCGTTTTTAAAGCGTTATTCAAAGCGGCAAAAAATATTTATAGAGTTGTAAATATTAGTTAGCTAATAGGCTTAACACTCAGTTATGGATTTACTAAGCCTGGATAAATACTTGTAAATAAGCTCAAGTTTAATATATCTTTTTTAAAAAAAAATTAAAAAAATAAAATCTTAAAAGCCTAAAAAAAAAAAAAAAAAAAAAAAAAAAAAAAAAAAAAAAAAAAAAAAAAAAAAAAAAAAAAAAAAAAAACGCCACCCACGCCTTGTGCTATAGCGCGCTTTATCACACTTTATGGACGCTACGCCTTGACCTGTTTCGTAACATGGAGGTCACGCCTCGCGCTATGGCGCCGCTATTTAGAACCCTTATTTTTATGATATAGTATTAATTTTTGAATAAAACATCAATTTTTTTAAATTCATCTTAAACGCACCCGGTTCATCAAAATGTGTTTTTATATTATTATTTAAAAAATTTTGTGCAGTCAGTCATATTTGGTTCTAGTTCTATCACTGATCCCACCAATTACACCACGCCCACCCAAACGCCTTTTGGATTAAAAAAACAAAAAATCGGTCAAAAATATGATCGAATCATTGAAGAAAAAAAAATAAATTAACGTTTAAAATTTTGACCCTTGCGCATTTATTAAAAAATATTCTTTAAAAATTTAAATAACTTACCTTATAAATATTTTTCTAACTTGTGCCCTAGGACATAAATTAAGTACACCAAAGTATTATAAGATCCACGAAAAAGACTTAGTAAATCACATAAAAGTACATTTTTGTACTTTTATGTAAGTCGTTGAGTACTTTTCTGTACTTTTTAGTGTGTGTAACATGTGCCCAGGGCACAAGTTAAAAAATCCTTATAAATATCTCATTACTTTTTATTTTATGTAAAATTTAAAACCAATCTTGCTATAATATATTCTCATCTCACATAATGTCTCAAAAAACTCTCCAAACCAAAACACCAAAAATCAGGACGCCAACAAAACGCTCCAACACCGGGTTCCAATTTTCGTTTAACCGGTCACTCACCACCCATTCATTTTCAACCCACAAGTTTCGTATACCAATCACAACCACAACAACAATCCTTTTTATCAAAATAATTTGTTCCAACCTCCGATGTACCAACAATAACAAAAATCTCAAATGTATCGTCAGCAAATGTCACATGATTCACAACTACCATACCAATCTCAAATTTCTCAATAATATTCTTCAGTCAACCATTTTAATGTTGATGAATTGGATCATTATTTTCGGATGATCCATCTGTATTTGTTCAAGACGATTCTCCCGACGAAGAGGTGGCGTCCGTAGAAAAAGAAGGCGCCAAAAATACGTCAAAAATCCAAGACATCATAAACTCGAGATGAAAGAATTTCATGGACCCTAGCGGAAGAGTTAGCATTGGGTAAAGCTTGGATAAACACGTCGGAAAAAAGCACCACAGGGAACACTAAAAAAAGTAAGGGGTTTTGAGTACTAAGTTACTTTGAGAAGGAATTGAGGGAATCGAGAAGAGGATACGATGCCCTCAACACCAAATGAAAAATAGGGTCCGTTCTAACATTGGTCAATTTTAGCGGTTCACAGTAATGTAAAATGAAGGAACCAGAGTGGCGCAAATAAGCAACTAATCTTTAAGTAAGCGGTTCGTGAATATCAAGCGATGTACAATCAGAACTTCACAATGATTGAGCAGTGGAAACTTTTGAAGCAACATAAAAATTGGCAAGAGATAGAAATGCCAAAATTTTACAAAGGCTCTTAAAAAATCAAAGATATCGGGAACCACCTCACATGCTACATCGGATTCAGCACGATGGTTTTAATCTCAACAAATAAGAAGTCGATTCTTCAGAAGGAAGTTCAACCAACGGGCTGGGAAAAAGCTAAGAAAAAAGCGTCATCCTCCTCCCTTCCGTCTGAATATTGAGCTTTGCACCTCTACTTGTTGATCGGTTAGTCGATGAATAGGAAAACGTCGCATCGGGTTTGTTTTCAAAAAAGAAGGAAGCCCAAGATTCTTATTTAGAGTTCAAGCAACGACAAATGGAAATAAAAGAAAAGTCGCGACAACAACAAATGGAGTTGGAACAACAGAAGATTGCACAAATGCAAGAAGAACTTGAGTTGCAACGTCAAATGTTTATCTTTCAACAAAGAAAAAAAGGACAAAGACCTCATGTTTTATCATACTTTTAACGACCATTTAATCGGAAGACAACAAGAGACAGTGTTGAAGATGAAACGAAAAATAAATGAGAAATATAATTTACAATATTAGTTTTAGGTTTTAATTTTTATTCTAATGTGTTTTGTTTGAATTATTAATATGATTTTTAATTATTAATTGAAATTTTAATTAACATTATGAAAATGAAAAAAAGAATGATCGCTATCATTATTACGTTAAGTTGGTCATGAAGAAAGCTGTACAGAAAAGAAACTAAGTTTACGCTGATGTGGCACTCGTGAACGCGGTTCTGTGCAATCACCATTACGCCTAATCTAAGGCTAGATGTAATAATGAGATTTCAATATCACATTTATTATCGTCATCGCAACGCCACATTAGTTTTATCTTTATATAACCAACTTCACCGCCAATTTAGCGTAATAAGACACCCAAATTCACCAACAAAACATACCAATTTATAAACAGCTATAGCCCACTAAAACACATACACAAATACACACACTACACAACTCGATCTTGACATCGACCGAGTCTTATTTTATTTTATTATTTTTTTATTTTTTTATTTTTTTTTTATTTTGAAGACGCGTGCAATGGAAGGGGTATAGTAAGGACTAGAGAGGACTCGGTCTTGGGTGATCCGAGACTCGATCTTGACAATCTAATCACTGCTGGTATGAGCTGATAAATCATAAAAGCATGTCACAACTATCTAATGCGCTAGTTAACGTGGCCTAATAAAAAAATAGTGTGCAAATTAATTTCATTTCGAATATGAGGGAGTAGTACTGGAATTAGTCCAAAATGTTTACGTGTCCTAATAAACACTAGTGTACAGATTAATTTTGTTTCAAATATGAGTGAGTAGTACTGGAATTAGTCCTTTTGGACGGACTTACACCATGAATTATTTCCCTAGGTTTAATGCATCCCCCTTTGATCATTATGTAATATTTATTTCTAGTGTATAGAAAAATTATATATGTGAGATGAGGAATCTAACCCCCCGCATTTTTAATTTAATTTAATGAATCTAAAACAATCTGGAATTGTAACCTCTAGTGATCTAGTGTAAATTGTTGTAATATTTTATATAAAAAATGTAAGAAGATATTTGATCTAGTGTAAATTGTTGTTATATTTTACATAAAAAATGTAAGATATTATGTTCCATCCATTTAATTAAGTTATCGTCATTTTTGTTTTGAGGTGTAGCCACTGATATTTATTAAAATACATCGATAAGGTGGAAAAACAAGATCGACGTTCCATCCAAATGAAACTAAGTCCCATATATGCCTAATAATTGTGACACCAAACAACCAGAGGCAGATTGAGGGGATTTTCGGATGTCTATAGATCATACAAATCTTTTTCCTAATAAAACAAAACTCCTAGTGGGGACTTTTAAAATCAAATCATACCTTATTTAGTAATAACTTAATTAAAATTTACGATCTTTTTTATATTTATTTAATAAAAAAACCTAAATATTTCTCCATTTAGCAAATAAATTGTCAAAATTCGTTTTTCTAAGTAAATTGGGTACAAAAGTATACGTGTCAAAATTATAAAAAAATAGAACATGAAGAAGGCGGAGTAATCTACACAACGTTTAGGGGTTAAAATTAAAATTTAGAAGAACAAAACCATGTCGATCCAAACTTCCAGGTTCCAACAAAGATGTTTATTAAACCTCACTGTTGTCGAGCCACACTTCCAACACAGATTTTCATTAAACCCCACTGTTCCAATTCTAAACCTTTTGTTGTTGATTTCGAATACAATCATCCTAATTTTTTTTATGGAAGAATGAAATCTTCTCCAATGGTATGATTTCTAATATCTAATTTTTTAGATTTTGTCTAAAATTGATACAGGGCTTTTATGCTAATAATTTTGTTTTAATTTTGGCGAAAAAAATCTAGGGTTTTATTGAAGCTCTGATTTGATAAATAAATATCAGAAATCATAAGAGGATTGGTGGTTTTAAATTGGTTAGCTAATTTTAACAGGTATATGCATGTTTGATTTTTCTTTGATTTTAGGATTTTATGGGTTTAATCGGTGATTTAATTATTTTTTAATACATCGTGCCTCTAATTGTTGATCTATGTATAAATTTCGTACCTGTGTTTTGGTTTATGAGTTAAGTTTTGGGTTTAAGCCAGTTTTGTGTTAATATTGAGCAATGGGTTACTTAGTGGTGGTTTGGTGGTTGCATTAGCAAAAACCACCACTAATTTTTAATATGGCCATTTGGGTGATCATCGTTTTGGTTTGTTGATTTATCGATGATCAACTTAATATGCAAATATTCATTCAACATGGTTGTTTTATTCTTTTTATGGTTCTTCTTTGCCTTGCCTAATGTTTGCTGCACTAATAGATATATGGTATTTTTTGCTTTTTCTTAGAGTGTAGATAAGTTATATATTACATTATTTGTTAACTTATTAGTACGTAGGTATATGATGAAAATCTTTAGACTAAAGCTTCTAAGTTCTTAATTCATAATCTTTAACAAAAGCAAAGTTTCTACACCTCAGATGTGCATTGGTTCGTACATGTAGGTAGAGGTGCAGAGCAACTACCCTTTCAAAATTATTTGACCCAGTTTCAAAGTCGTCACCTTTGACGGAAATCTATTATAGGTTGAAATCATAATTTACCCATGAGGTGACATGGTCGCTATAAGCCTATAATGTTTGTATCGTTTAGTTTATGTAGATTAATCTAATTATGTGTTTTTATTGTAGAGGCTGAAGTTAATCCACAACAACAAACAATACGATGAGATGAAGTTAAAGATTGTTGCTCGGAAGGTACGCATGCAACGGGGTGAGTAAACTGGGCACTTACACATCGGACCTCTTGAATGTATCTGACACGAAACCAATAGAAGCTGATATGTAAGTCCATGGTGGTGGTGGGAGGTATTCATTCTCCGTTATTGTAATATCCCCATGAACCCTGAATATAAGCTGAATCAAGGCGCAAGATCGAGTTCGTCTATTATAAACTTGACATATGCTCATAGTTTTTTGTTTCGGACTATATCACATTTTGATAGCTAAAGTTGTATTCTTCTTAATGTTTGTTCTAGATTGGTGCATAATGAGATAGGAAGCGGATCATAACCTCGGGAAGAACAAATGGAACTTATTTTTATGTTGAATGTTGGTTCAGCTTATGATACCATGCGAAAGTGCTACCAGCCGTAAGTGAAAAAAATATGTTTTTTTGGTTTGTGATTTGAGGAGCGGCTAAATAGGTTGTCATTTACCGCTACTCATAATGCAGTTATGCAGACTACAGTTGATAAGCTATCTAATGCAATTGACTTTTTGTCTTAATTTTTTAGGTTTGCTTAATCATTATAAGGCTACAGACTTGGTGATCTTCGCAATTCAGCTAAATAATTCACATCTTCTAGAAGTTGATGACTGGTTTATGGTCAAAGAATCAACAGATTCACAAGCTAACAAGAACCCTCGGAGCTTAACTGAACAAGTAAAACAATATCAAGCATTTGACTCGAAAGATGCTAAGGGTATGTTGGCGCGGAGCGGTATGGAGCTTTCTGGGGCGGTGAGCAATGAGCATTTTAAATTTTAGTAGTCGTTTGGCAAAAGAGCGGTGAGCTTTGGCTAACTTTTAGGAAGGCTAATTTTCCAATGCTTCTTTAAGAAGCGGTGAGCTGTGGCTACTGCTCACAGCTCACTGCTACTTTTAACAAACACACCAAATTTGTTCTAAAAACTATTATTACCAAGATAAGTTCAGTCATAACCAGTTTCCATGCAATTTAAAGTTTCGGTTTCAGAAGCATAGTGCAAATACCTGCTGTGGACTAATTTTCTGTATCGAAGTCGCTGTCGACCAGCACCAACAGCACCTGACGAGACCAGGATAACCTCAAATCCTTGAGAATTTAGTATTTGAATCTGCAATTAGGACATAAATAGATCATTATAAGAATTTCAAGACATGCCATATATAATTTTTATAACAAATCGATTTAAGAGAAACAAAAACAGGACAATAAATTAAGATAATACGGGAAATGTAGATTTACTCAAATACTAGTAGTAAGAAATAATAATACCTGCTCACAAAGAGCTCCTAGTCTTCCAAGTGCAAGTCGTCCGTCATCTCGGGTGACAACAGCTGTCCCAACCTTTCAGTGATAAAAACATCATCATCATCAGCTCATAAATATACGCATATAAAAAAAGGTTCTACATCTTCCCTTTAAAAGTTATGTAGGCAGATATAAGACCTTATCTACCATCTACATAAACGTATCTTTGGGCAGTAAGAAGCTAAAACGATATAAAGAAAGGAAAAACTGATGTGACAAGGTTAACATTTGATAAAGACAACTGTCTTTCCCATGTTTGCATATTTATATTAACCACAACTAGCATTTCATAATCGTTTTGGACATAATATCTGGATAAAAACATAGGTGTGCAGCTAAATTATATAAATTGTGTAGGGTTTATAATATAGGCGTATGATTATCATATTTCATCCAAAGTTATGAATTAATGCTAAATAATTCTACATTAATGAAGTAATACAAACCCTTACACAATCACTCAATCAACAAAAACAAAAACATTATTAATAATGAAACAAAATGCAATCAAAAACATTAATCCACCTTAATCACGACACGTTTAACATCTTTAAGAAACCCGCGCGTAGGATCAATCGCCGCCATTAGGTTGTTTTAAGGACTCTCTGTATGTGTTTTGGACTTTTGGTGACAGGAAACAACAGACGGATGTATACAACAACAAAACACACACACAAGAAGTGAGAGAGTGAAACAAGGGATTGATTGATGATATTGACTAAATAAAAACAAAACAAAAGGGAGGCAGTTTCTGACGTGTACTTTAGGGATATAGGCAAAGGGAGTCTATGAATGTGATAGGGTGTGATTGTCACACATGTCGTGCATCGTGACACGTTCTTTTTTTCCTTTTTGTTAATACTTTAGTTGCGGCGGCTTTTGAATAGCGAGAGCTGATTTGTAAGCCAGTTATAATGGCTCGGTCGAACGTTTGGTTCGACGCATCACCTACGGAACAGGGGTTCCATGGGTGTTCAGGATTTTTATCAAGGTTATAAATAGCGTGAGTCGGCATAGCAAAGCCTCAAGCTTTAGCGTGAGATGTTACGACATAACATTTTTAAGGCGTGATTCAAAGCGGCAAAAAATATTTATAGAGTTGTAATAGGCTTAACACTTAGTTATGAATTTACTAAGTCCGGATAAATACTTGTAAATAAGTTCAAGTTCAATGTATCTTTTTTAAAAAAGATTAAAAAAATAAAATATTAAAAGCTTAAAAAAAAACGCTTTATGCACGCTACGTCTAGAGATGACGCCTTGACATGTTTCGTAACGTGGAGGCCACGCCTCGCGCTATGGCGCCGCTATTTAGAACCCGGATTTTTATGGATTTTTATGATATAGTATTAATTTTTGAATAAAACATCAATTTTTTTAAATTCATCTTAAACGCACCAGGTTCATCAAAATGTGTTTTTATATTATTATTTAAAAAAAATTGTGCAGTCAGTCATATTTAGTTCTAGTTCTATCACTAATCCCACCAATTACACAACCCCCCCCCCCCCCCCCC